>CAUJGK010000020.1:0-89838 GCA_963170105.1 Cantharis lateralis | reverse complement strand
TTTCAACTTTAAACGCCCATAAATCCTAAAATATGATACTTACGTGAAATCTGCCTGCGCCAATCGCTTTATCTCGGCAAATTACATAAGGAACAGTGAAAAAAGTGCTCGATTTCGAACTTTTAACTTTTGGGGTAAAAAAGTAGCAAAGGGGTTAACCTTCTGTTTTTTTCAAAAATCGCAAATAATTAAATGGTCTTTTTATCACTCTACCCGACGTATTTTGACCCGGGGAGTTCGAAAAACCACATTACAAGTGGCGCAAACGCTCGTAAGCATGACCAAAATGCGTTTGAATTATTTCAACTTTAAACGCCCATAAATCCTAAAATATGATACTTACGTGAAATCTGCCTGCGCCAATCGCTTTATCTCGGCAAATTACATAAGGAACAGTGAAAAAAGTGCTCGATTTCGAACTTTTAACTTTTGGGGTAAAAAAGTAGCAAAGGGGTTAACCTTCTGTTTTTTTCAAAAATCGCAAATAATTAAATGGTCTTTTTATCACTCTACCCGACGTATTTTGACCCGGGGAGTTCGAAAAACCACATTACAAGTGGCGCAAACGCTCGTAAGCATGACCAAAATGCGTTTGAATTATTTCAACTTTAAACGCCCATAAATCCTAAAATATGATACTTACGTGAAATCTGCCTGCGCCAATCGCTTTATCTCGGCAAATTACATAAGGAACAGTGAAAAAAGTGCTCGATTTCGAACTTTTAACTTTTGGGGTAAAAAAGTAGCAAAGGGGTTAACCTTCTGTTTTTTTCAAAAATCGCAAATAATTAAATGGTCTTTTTATCACTCTACCCGACGTATTTTGACCCGGGGAGTTCGAAAAACCACATTACAAGTGGCGCAAACGCTCGTAAGCATGACCAAAATGCGTTTGAATTATTTCAACTTTAAACGCCCATAAATCCTAAAATATGATACTTACGTGAAATCTGCCTGCGCCAATCGCTTTATCTCGGCAAATTACATAAGGAACAGTGAAAAAAGTGCTCGATTTCGAACTTTTAACTTTTGGGGTAAAAAAGTAGCAAAGGGGTTAACCTTCTGTTTTTTTCAAAAATCGCAAATAATTAAATGGTCTTTTTATCACTCTACCCGACGTATTTTGACCCGGGGAGTTCGAAAAACCACATTACAAGTGGCGCAAACGCTCGTAAGCATGACCAAAATGCGTTTGAATTATTTCAACTTTAAACGCCCATAAATCCTAAAATATGATACTTACGTGAAATCTGCCTGCGCCAATCGCTTTATCTCGGCAAATTACATAAGGAACAGTGAAAAAAGTGCTCGATTTCGAACTTTTAACTTTTGGGGTAAAAAAGTAGCAAAGGGGTTAACCTTCTGTTTTTTTCAAAAATCGCAAATAATTAAATGGTCTTTTTATCACTCTACCCGACGTATTTTGACCCGGGGAGTTCGAAAAACCACATTACAAGTGGCGCAAACGCTCGTAAGCATGACCAAAATGCGTTTGAATTATTTCAACTTTAAACGCCCATAAATCCTAAAATATGATACTTACGTGAAATCTGCCTGCGCCAATCGCTTTATCTCGGCAAATTACATAAGGAACAGTGAAAAAAGTGCTCGATTTCGAACTTTTAACTTTTGGGGTAAAAAAGTAGCAAAGGGGTTAACCTTCTGTTTTTTTCAAAAATCGCAAATAATTAAATGGTCTTTTTATCACTCTACCCGACGTATTTTGACCCGGGGAGTTCGAAAAACCACATTACAAGTGGCGCAAACGCTCGTAAGCATGACCAAAATGCGTTTGAATTATTTCAACTTTAAACGCCCATAAATCCTAAAATATGATACTTACGTGAAATCTGCCTGCGCCAATCGCTTTATCTCGGCAAATTACATAAGGAACAGTGAAAAAAGTGCTCGATTTCGAACTTTTAACTTTTGGGGTAAAAAAGTAGCAAAGGGGTTAACCTTCTGTTTTTTTCAAAAATCGCAAATAATTAAATGGTCTTTTTATCACTCTACCCGACGTATTTTGACCCGGGGAGTTCGAAAAACCACATTACAAGTGGCGCAAACGCTCGTAAGCATGACCAAAATGCGTTTGAATTATTTCAACTTTAAACGCCCATAAATCCTAAAATATGATACTTACGTGAAATCTGCCTGCGCCAATCGCTTTATCTCGGCAAATTACATAAGGAACAGTGAAAAAAGTGCTCGATTTCGAACTTTTAACTTTTGGGGTAAAAAAGTAGCAAAGGGGTTAACCTTCTGTTTTTTTCAAAAATCGCAAATAATTAAATGGTCTTTTTATCACTCTACCCGACGTATTTTGACCCGGGGAGTTCGAAAAACCACATTACAAGTGGCGCAAACGCTCGTAAGCATGACCAAAATGCGTTTGAATTATTTCAACTTTAAACGCCCATAAATCCTAAAATATGATACTTACGTGAAATCTGCCTGCGCCAATCGCTTTATCTCGGCAAATTACATAAGGAACAGTGAAAAAAGTGCTCGATTTCGAACTTTTAACTTTTGGGGTAAAAAAGTAGCAAAGGGGTTAACCTTCTGTTTTTTTCAAAAATCGCAAATAATTAAATGGTCTTTTTATCACTCTACCCGACGTATTTTGACCCGGGGAGTTCGAAAAACCACATTACAAGTGGCGCAAACGCTCGTAAGCATGACCAAAATGCGTTTGAATTATTTCAACTTTAAACGCCCATAAATCCTAAAATATGATACTTACGTGAAATCTGCCTGCGCCAATCGCTTTATCTCGGCAAATTACATAAGGAACAGTGAAAAAAGTGCTCGATTTCGAACTTTTAACTTTTGGGGTAAAAAAGTAGCAAAGGGGTTAACCTTCTGTTTTTTTCAAAAATCGCAAATAATTAAATGGTCTTTTTATCACTCTACCCGACGTATTTTGACCCGGGGAGTTCGAAAAACCACATTACAAGTGGCGCAAACGCTCGTAAGCATGACCAAAATGCGTTTGAATTATTTCAACTTTAAACGCCCATAAATCCTAAAATATGATACTTACGTGAAATCTGCCTGCGCCAATCGCTTTATCTCGGCAAATTACATAAGGAACAGTGAAAAAAGTGCTCGATTTCGAACTTTTAACTTTTGGGGTAAAAAAGTAGCAAAGGGGTTAACCTTCTGTTTTTTTCAAAAATCGCAAATAATTAAATGGTCTTTTTATCACTCTACCCGACGTATTTTGACCCGGGGAGTTCGAAAAACCACATTACAAGTGGCGCAAACGCTCGTAAGCATGACCAAAATGCGTTTGAATTATTTCAACTTTAAACGCCCATAAATCCTAAAATATGATACTTACGTGAAATCTGCCTGCGCCAATCGCTTTATCTCGGCAAATTACATAAGGAACAGTGAAAAAAGTGCTCGATTTCGAACTTTTAACTTTTGGGGTAAAAAAGTAGCAAAGGGGTTAACCTTCTGTTTTTTTCAAAAATCGCAAATAATTAAATGGTCTTTTTATCACTCTACCCGACGTATTTTGACCCGGGGAGTTCGAAAAACCACATTACAAGTGGCGCAAACGCTCGTAAGCATGACCAAAATGCGTTTGAATTATTTCAACTTTAAACGCCCATAAATCCTAAAATATGATACTTACGTGAAATCTGCCTGCGCCAATCGCTTTATCTCGGCAAATTACATAAGGAACAGTGAAAAAAGTGCTCGATTTCGAACTTTTAACTTTTGGGGTAAAAAAGTAGCAAAGGGGTTAACCTTCTGTTTTTTTCAAAAATCGCAAATAATTAAATGGTCTTTTTATCACTCTACCCGACGTATTTTGACCCGGGGAGTTCGAAAAACCACATTACAAGTGGCGCAAACGCTCGTAAGCATGACCAAAATGCGTTTGAATTATTTCAACTTTAAACGCCCATAAATCCTAAAATATGATACTTACGTGAAATCTGCCTGCGCCAATCGCTTTATCTCGGCAAATTACATAAGGAACAGTGAAAAAAGTGCTCGATTTCGAACTTTTAACTTTTGGGGTAAAAAAGTAGCAAAGGGGTTAACCTTCTGTTTTTTTCAAAAATCGCAAATAATTAAATGGTCTTTTTATCACTCTACCCGACGTATTTTGACCCGGGGAGTTCGAAAAACCACATTACAAGTGGCGCAAACGCTCGTAAGCATGACCAAAATGCGTTTGAATTATTTCAACTTTAAACGCCCATAAATCCTAAAATATGATACTTACGTGAAATCTGCCTGCGCCAATCGCTTTATCTCGGCAAATTACATAAGGAACAGTGAAAAAAGTGCTCGATTTCGAACTTTTAACTTTTGGGGTAAAAAAGTAGCAAAGGGGTTAACCTTCTGTTTTTTACAAAAATCGCAAATAATTAAATGGTCTTTTTATCACTCTACCCGACGTATTTTGACCCGGGGAGTTCGAAAAACCACATTACAAGTGGCGCAAACGCTCGTAAGCATGACCAAAATGCGTTTGAATTATTTCAACTTTAAACGCCCATAAATCCTAAAATATGATACTTACGTGAAATCTGCCTGCGCCAATCGCTTTATCTCGGCAAATTACATAAGGAACAGTGAAAAAAGTGCTCGATTTCGAACTTTTAACTTTTGGGGTAAAAAAGTAGCAAAGGGGTTAACCTTCTGTTTTTTACAAAAATCGCAAATAATTAAATGGTCTTTTTATCACTCTACCCGACGTATTTTGACCCGGGGAGTTCGAAAAACCACATTACAAGTGGCGCAAACGCTCGTAAGCATGACCAAAATGCGTTTGAATTATTTCAACTTTAAACGCCCATAAATCCTAAAATATGATACTTACGTGAAATCTGCCTGCGCCAATCGCTTTATCTCGGCAAATTACATAAGGAACAGTGAAAAAAGTGCTCGATTTCGAACTTTTAACTTTTGGGGTAAAAAAGTAGCAAAGGGGTTAACCTTCTGTTTTTTTCAAAAATCGCAAATAATTAAATGGTCTTTTTATCACTCTACCCGACGTATTTTGACCCGGGGAGTTCGAAAAACCACATTACAAGTGGCGCAAACGCTCGTAAGCATGACCAAAATGCGTTTGAATTATTTCAACTTTAAACGCCCATAAATCCTAAAATATGATACTTACGTGAAATCTGCCTGCGCCAATCGCTTTATCTCGGCAAATTACATAAGGAACAGTGAAAAAAGTGCTCGATTTCGAACTTTTAACTTTTGGGGTAAAAAAGTAGCAAAGGGGTTAACCTTCTGTTTTTTTCAAAAATCGCAAATAATTAAATGGTCTTTTTATCACTCTACCCGACGTATTTTGACCCGGGGAGTTCGAAAAACCACATTACAAGTGGCGCAAACGCTCGTAAGCATGACCAAAATGCGTTTGAATTATTTCAACTTTAAACGCCCATAAATCCTAAAATATGATACTTACGTGAAATCTGCCTGCGCCAATCGCTTTATCTCGGCAAATTACATAAGGAACAGTGAAAAAAGTGCTCGATTTCGAACTTTTAACTTTTGGGGTAAAAAAGTAGCAAAGGGGTTAACCTTCTGTTTTTTTCAAAAATCGCAAATAATTAAATGGTCTTTTTATCACTCTACCCGACGTATTTTGACCCGGGGAGTTCGAAAAACCACATTACAAGTGGCGCAAACGCTCGTAAGCATGACCAAAATGCGTTTGAATTATTTCAACTTTAAACGCCCATAAATCCTAAAATATGATACTTACGTGAAATCTGCCTGCGCCAATCGCTTTATCTCGGCAAATTACATAAGGAACAGTGAAAAAAGTGCTCGATTTCGAACTTTTAACTTTTGGGGTAAAAAAGTAGCAAAGGGGTTAACCTTCTGTTTTTTTCAAAAATCGCAAATAATTAAATGGTCTTTTTATCACTCTACCCGACGTATTTTGACCCGGGGAGTTCGAAAAACCACATTACGAGTGGCGCAAACGCTCGTAAGCATGACCAAAATGCGTTTGAATTATTTCAACTTTAAACGCCCATAAATCCTAAAATATGATACTTACGTGAAATCTGCCTGCGCCAATCGCTTTATCTCGGCAAATTACATAAGGAACAGTGAAAAAAGTGCTCGATTTCGAACTTTTAACTTTTGGGGTAAAAAAGTAGCAAAGGGGTTAACCTTCTGTTTTTTTCAAAAATCGCAAATAATTAAATGGTCTTTTTATCACTCTACCCGACGTATTTTGACCCGGGGAGTTCGAAAAACCACATTACAAGTGGCGCAAACGCTCGTAAGCATGACCAAAATGCGTTTGAATTATTTCAACTTTAAACGCCCATAAATCCTAAAATATGATACTTACGTGAAATCTGCCTGCGCCAATCGCTTTATCTCGGCAAATTACATAAGGAACAGTGAAAAAAGTGCTCGATTTCGAACTTTTAACTTTTGGGGTAAAAAAGTAGCAAAGGGGTTAACCTTCTGTTTTTTTCAAAAATCGCAAATAATTAAATGGTCTTTTTATCACTCTACCCGACGTATTTTGACCCGGGGAGTTCGAAAAACCACATTACAAGTGGCGCAAACGCTCGTAAGCATGACCAAAATGCGTTTGAATTATTTCAACTTTAAACGCCCATAAATCCTAAAATATGATACTTACGTGAAATCTGCCTGCGCCAATCGCTTTATCTCGGCAAATTACATAAGGAACAGTGAAAAAAGTGCTCGATTTCGAACTTTTAACTTTTGGGGTAAAAAAGTAGCAAAGGGGTTAACCTTCTGTTTTTTTCAAAAATCGCAAATAATTAAATGGTCTTTTTATCACTCTACCCGACGTATTTTGACCCGGGGAGTTCGAAAAACCACATTACAAGTGGCGCAAACGCTCGTAAGCATGACCAAAATGCGTTTGAATTATTTCAACTTTAAACGCCCATAAATCCTAAAATATGATACTTACGTGAAATCTGCCTGCGCCAATCGCTTTATCTCGGCAAATTACATAAGGAACAGTGAAAAAAGTGCTCGATTTCGAACTTTTAACTTTTGGGGTAAAAAAGTAGCAAAGGGGTTAACCTTCTGTTTTTTTCAAAAATCGCAAATAATTAAATGGTCTTTTTATCACTCTACCCGACGTATTTTGACCCGGGGAGTTCGAAAAACCACATTACAAGTGGCGCAAACGCTCGTAAGCATGACCAAAATGCGTTTGAATTATTTCAACTTTAAACGCCCATAAATCCTAAAATATGATACTTACGTGAAATCTGCCTGCGCCAATCGCTTTATCTCGGCAAATTACATAAGGAACAGTGAAAAAAGTGCTCGATTTCGAACTTTTAACTTTTGGGGTAAAAAAGTAGCAAAGGGGTTAACCTTCTGTTTTTTTCAAAAATCGCAAATAATTAAATGGTCTTTTTATCACTCTACCCGACGTATTTTGACCCGGGGAGTTCGAAAAACCACATTACAAGTGGCGCAAACGCTCGTAAGCATGACCAAAATGCGTTTGAATTATTTCAACTTTAAACGCCCATAAATCCTAAAATATGATACTTACGTGAAATCTGCCTGCGCCAATCGCTTTATCTCGGCAAATTACATAAGGAACAGTGAAAAAAGTGCTCGATTTCGAACTTTTAACTTTTGGGGTAAAAAAGTAGCAAAGGGGTTAACCTTCTGTTTTTTTCAAAAATCGCAAATAATTAAATGGTCTTTTTATCACTCTACCCGACGTATTTTGACCCGGGGAGTTCGAAAAACCACATTACAAGTGGCGCAAACGCTCGTAAGCATGACCAAAATGCGTTTGAATTATTTCAACTTTAAACGCCCATAAATCCTAAAATATGATACTTACGTGAAATCTGCCTGCGCCAATCGCTTTATCTCGGCAAATTACATAAGGAACAGTGAAAAAAGTGCTCGATTTCGAACTTTTAACTTTTGGGGTAAAAAAGTAGCAAAGGGGTTAACCTTCTGTTTTTTTCAAAAATCGCAAATAATTAAATGGTCTTTTTATCACTCTACCCGACGTATTTTGACCCGGGGAGTTCGAAAAACCACATTACAAGTGGCGCAAACGCTCGTAAGCATGACCAAAATGCGTTTGAATTATTTCAACTTTAAACGCCCATAAATCCTAAAATATGATACTTACGTGAAATCTGCCTGCGCCAATCGCTTTATCTCGGCAAATTACATAAGGAACAGTGAAAAAAGTGCTCGATTTCGAACTTTTAACTTTTGGGGTAAAAAAGTAGCAAAGGGGTTAACCTTCTGTTTTTTTCAAAAATCGCAAATAATTAAATGGTCTTTTTATCACTCTACCCGACGTATTTTGACCCGGGGAGTTCGAAAAACCACATTACAAGTGGCGCAAACGCTCGTAAGCATGACCAAAATGCGTTTGAATTATTTCAACTTTAAACGCCCATAAATCCTAAAATATGATACTTACGTGAAATCTGCCTGCGCCAATCGCTTTATCTCGGCAAATTACATAAGGAACAGTGAAAAAAGTGCTCGATTTCGAACTTTTAACTTTTGGGGTAAAAAAGTAGCAAAGGGGTTAACCTTCTGTTTTTTTCAAAAATCGCAAATAATTAAATGGTCTTTTTATCACTCTACCCGACGTATTTTGACCCGGGGAGTTCGAAAAACCACATTACAAGTGGCGCAAACGCTCGTAAGCATGACCAAAATGCGTTTGAATTATTTCAACTTTAAACGCCCATAAATCCTAAAATATGATACTTACGTGAAATCTGCCTGCGCCAATCGCTTTATCTCGGCAAATTACATAAGGAACAGTGAAAAAAGTGCTCGATTTCGAACTTTTAACTTTTGGGGTAAAAAAGTAGCAAAGGGGTTAACCTTCTGTTTTTTTCAAAAATCGCAAATAATTAAATGGTCTTTTTATCACTCTACCCGACGTATTTTGACCCGGGGAGTTCGAAAAACCACATTACAAGTGGCGCAAACGCTCGTAAGCATGACCAAAATGCGTTTGAATTATTTCAACTTTAAACGCCCATAAATCCTAAAATATGATACTTACGTGAAATCTGCCTGCGCCAATCGCTTTATCTCGGCAAATTACATAAGGAACAGTGAAAAAAGTGCTCGATTTCGAACTTTTAACTTTTGGGGTAAAAAAGTAGCAAAGGGGTTAACCTTCTGTTTTTTTCAAAAATCGCAAATAATTAAATGGTCTTTTTATCACTCTACCCGACGTATTTTGACCCGGGGAGTTCGAAAAACCACATTACAAGTGGCGCAAACGCTCGTAAGCATGACCAAAATGCGTTTGAATTATTTCAACTTTAAACGCCCATAAATCCTAAAATATGATACTTACGTGAAATCTGCCTGCGCCAATCGCTTTATCTCGGCAAATTACATAAGGAACAGTGAAAAAAGTGCTCGATTTCGAACTTTTAACTTTTGGGGTAAAAAAGTAGCAAAGGGGTTAACCTTCTGTTTTTTTCAAAAATCGCAAATAATTAAATGGTCTTTTTATCACTCTACCCGACGTATTTTGACCCGGGGAGTTCGAAAAACCACATTACAAGTGGCGCAAACGCTCGTAAGCATGACCAAAATGCGTTTGAATTATTTCAACTTTAAACGCCCATAAATCCTAAAATATGATACTTACGTGAAATCTGCCTGCGCCAATCGCTTTATCTCGGCAAATTACATAAGGAACAGTGAAAAAAGTGCTCGATTTCGAACTTTTAACTTTTGGGGTAAAAAAGTAGCAAAGGGGTTAACCTTCTGTTTTTTTCAAAAATCGCAAATAATTAAATGGTCTTTTTATCACTCTACCCGACGTATTTTGACCCGGGGAGTTCGAAAAACCACATTACAAGTGGCGCAAACGCTCGTAAGCATGACCAAAATGCGTTTGAATTATTTCAACTTTAAACGCCCATAAATCCTAAAATATGATACTTACGTGAAATCTGCCTGCGCCAATCGCTTTATCTCGGCAAATTACATAAGGAACAGTGAAAAAAGTGCTCGATTTCGAACTTTTAACTTTTGGGGTAAAAAAGTAGCAAAGGGGTTAACCTTCTGTTTTTTTCAAAAATCGCAAATAATTAAATGGTCTTTTTATCACTCTACCCGACGTATTTTGACCCGGGGAGTTCGAAAAACCACATTACAAGTGGCGCAAACGCTCGTAAGCATGACCAAAATGCGTTTGAATTATTTCAACTTTAAACGCCCATAAATCCTAAAATATGATACTTACGTGAAATCTGCCTGCGCCAATCGCTTTATCTCGGCAAATTACATAAGGAACAGTGAAAAAAGTGCTCGATTTCGAACTTTTAACTTTTGGGGTAAAAAAGTAGCAAAGGGGTTAACCTTCTGTTTTTTTCAAAAATCGCAAATAATTAAATGGTCTTTTTATCACTCTACCCGACGTATTTTGACCCGGGGAGTTCGAAAAACCACATTACAAGTGGCGCAAACGCTCGTAAGCATGACCAAAATGCGTTTGAATTATTTCAACTTTAAACGCCCATAAATCCTAAAATATGATACTTACGTGAAATCTGCCTGCGCCAATCGCTTTATCTCGGCAAATTACATAAGGAACAGTGAAAAAAGTGCTCGATTTCGAACTTTTAACTTTTGGGGTAAAAAAGTAGCAAAGGGGTTAACCTTCTGTTTTTTTCAAAAATCGCAAATAATTAAATGGTCTTTTTATCACTCTACCCGACGTATTTTGACCCGGGGAGTTCGAAAAACCACATTACAAGTGGCGCAAACGCTCGTAAGCATGACCAAAATGCGTTTGAATTATTTCAACTTTAAACGCCCATAAATCCTAAAATATGATACTTACGTGAAATCTGCCTGCGCCAATCGCTTTATCTCGGCAAATTACATAAGGAACAGTGAAAAAAGTGCTCGATTTCGAACTTTTAACTATTGGGGTAAAAAAGTAGCAAAGGGGTTACCTTCTGTTTTTTTCAAAAATCGCAAATAATTAAATGGTCTTTTTATCACTCTACCCGACGTATTTTGACCCGGGGAGTTCGAAAAACCACATTACAAGTGGCGCAAACGCTCGTAAGCATGACCAAAATGCGTTTGAATTATTTCAACTTTAAACGCCCATAAATCCTAAAATATGATACTTACGTGAAATCTGCCTGCGCCAATCGCTTTATCTCGGCAAATTACATAAGGAACAGTGAAAAAAGAGCTCGATTTCGAACTTTTAACTTTTGGGGTAAAAAAGTAGCAAAGGGGTTAACCTTCTGTTTTTTTCAAAAATCGCAAATAATTAAATGGTCTTTTTATCACTCTACCCGACGTATTTTGACCCGGGGAGTTCGAAAAACCACATTACAAGTGGCGCAAACGCTCGTAAGCATGACCAAAATGCGTTTGAATTATTTCAACTTTAAACGCCCATAAATCCTAAAATATGATACTTACGTGAAATCTGCCTGCGCCAATCGCTTTATCTCGGCAAATTACATAAGGAACAGTGAAAAAAGTGCTCGATTTCGAACTTTTAACTTTTGGGGTAAAAAAGTAGCAAAGGGGTTAACCTTCTGTTTTTTTCAAAAATCGCAAATAATTAAATGGTCTTTTTATCACTCTACCCGACGTATTTTGACCCGGGGAGTTCGAAAAACCACATTACAAGTGGCGCAAACGCTCGTAAGCATGACCAAAATGCGTTTGAATTATTTCAACTTTAAACGCCCATAAATCCTAAAATATGATACTTACGTGAAATCTGCCTGCGCCAATCGCTTTATCTCGGCAAATTACATAAGGAACAGTGAAAAAAGTGCTCGATTTCGAACTTTTAACTTTTGGGGTAAAAAAGTAGCAAAGGGGTTAACCTTCTGTTTTTTTCAAAAATCGCAAATAATTAAATGGTCTTTTTATCACTCTACCCGACGTATTTTGACCCGGGGAGTTCGAAAAACCACATTACAAGTGGCGCAAACGCTCGTAAGCATGACCAAAATGCGTTTGAATTATTTCAACTTTAAACGCCCATAAATCCTAAAATATGATACTTACGTGAAATCTGCCTGCGCCAATCGCTTTATCTCGGCAAATTACATAAGGAACAGTGAAAAAAGTGCTCGATTTCGAACTTTTAACTTTTGGGGTAAAAAAGTAGCAAAGGGGTTAACCTTCTGTTTTTTTCAAAAATCGCAAATAATTAAATGGTCTTTTTATCACTCTACCCGACGTATTTTGACCCGGGGAGTTCGAAAAACCACATTACAAGTGGCGCAAACGCTCGTAAGCATGACCAAAATGCGTTTGAATTATTTCAACTTTAAACGCCCATAAATCCTAAAATATGATACTTACGTGAAATCTGCCTGCGCCAATCGCTTTATCTCGGCAAATTACATAAGGAACAGTGAAAAAAGTGCTCGATTTCGAACTTTTAACTTTTGGGGTAAAAAAGTAGCAAAGGGGTTAACCTTCTGTTTTTTTCAAAAATCGCAAATAATTAAATGGTCTTTTTATCACTCTACCCGACGTATTTTGACCCGGGGAGTTCGAAAAACCACATTACAAGTGGCGCAAACGCTCGTAAGCATGACCAAAATGCGTTTGAATTATTTCAACTTTAAACGCCCATAAATCCTAAAATATGATACTTACGTGAAATCTGCCTGCGCCAATCGCTTTATCTCGGCAAATTACATAAGGAACAGTGAAAAAAGTGCTCGATTTCGAACTTTTAACTTTTGGGGTAAAAAAGTAGCAAAGGGGTTAACCTTCTGTTTTTTTCAAAAATCGCAAATAATTAAATGGTCTTTTTATCACTCTACCCGACGTATTTTGACCCGGGGAGTTCGAAAAACCACATTACAAGTGGCGCAAACGCTCGTAAGCATGACCAAAATGCGTTTGAATTATTTCAACTTTAAACGCCCATAAATCCTAAAATATGATACTTACGTGAAATCTGCCTGCGCCAATCGCTTTATCTCGGCAAATTACATAAGGAACAGTGAAAAAAGTGCTCGATTTCGAACTTTTAACTTTTGGGGTAAAAAAGTAGCAAAGGGGTTAACCTTCTGTTTTTTTCAAAAATCGCAAATAATTAAATGGTCTTTTTATCACTCTACCCGACGTATTTTGACCCGGGGAGTTCGAAAAACCACATTACAAGTGGCGCAAACGCTCGTAAGCATGACCAAAATGCGTTTGAATTATTTCAACTTTAAACGCCCATAAATCCTAAAATATGATACTTACGTGAAATCTGCCTGCGCCAATCGCTTTATCTCGGCAAATTACATAAGGAACAGTGAAAAAAGTGCTCGATTTCGAACTTTTAACTTTTGGGGTAAAAAAGTAGCAAAGGGGTTAACCTTCTGTTTTTTTCAAAAATCGCAAATAATTAAATGGTCTTTTTATCACTCTACCCGACGTATTTTGACCCGGGGAGTTCGAAAAACCACATTACAAGTGGCGCAAACGCTCGTAAGCATGACCAAAATGCGTTTGAATTATTTCAACTTTAAACGCCCATAAATCCTAAAATATGATACTTACGTGAAATCTGCCTGCGCCAATCGCTTTATCTCGGCAAATTACATAAGGAACAGTGAAAAAAGTGCTCGATTTCGAACTTTTAACTTTTGGGGTAAAAAAGTAGCAAAGGGGTTAACCTTCTGTTTTTTTCAAAAATCGCAAATAATTAAATGGTCTTTTTATCACTCTACCCGACGTATTTTGACCCGGGGAGTTCGAAAAACCACATTACAAGTGGCGCAAACGCTCGTAAGCATGACCAAAATGCGTTTGAATTATTTCAACTTTAAACGCCCATAAATCCTAAAATATGATACTTACGTGAAATCTGCCTGCGCCAATCGCTTTATCTCGGCAAATTACATAAGGAACAGTGAAAAAAGTGCTCGATTTCGAACTTTTAACTTTTGGGGTAAAAAAGTAGCAAAGGGGTTAACCTTCTGTTTTTTTCAAAAATCGCAAATAATTAAATGGTCTTTTTATCACTCTACCCGACGTATTTTGACCCGGGGAGTTCGAAAAACCACATTACAAGTGGCGCAAACGCTCGTAAGCATGACCAAAATGCGTTTGAATTATTTCAACTTTAAACGCCCATAAATCCTAAAATATGATACTTACGTGAAATCTGCCTGCGCCAATCGCTTTATCTCGGCAAATTACATAAGGAACAGTGAAAAAAGTGCTCGATTTCGAACTTTTAACTTTTGGGGTAAAAAAGTAGCAAAGGGGTTAACCTTCTGTTTTTTTCAAAAATCGCAAATAATTAAATGGTCTTTTTATCACTCTACCCGACGTATTTTGACCCGGGGAGTTCGAAAAACCACATTACAAGTGGCGCAAACGCTCGTAAGCATGACCAAAATGCGTTTGAATTATTTCAACTTTAAACGCCCATAAATCCTAAAATATGATACTTACGTGAAATCTGCCTGCGCCAATCGCTTTATCTCGGCAAATTACATAAGGAACAGTGAAAAAAGTGCTCGATTTCGAACTTTTAACTTTTGGGGTAAAAAAGTAGCAAAGGGGTTAACCTTCTGTTTTTTTCAAAAATCGCAAATAATTAAATGGTCTTTTTATCACTCTACCCGACGTATTTTGACCCGGGGAGTTCGAAAAACCACATTACAAGTGGCGCAAACGCTCGTAAGCATGACCAAAATGCGTTTGAATTATTTCAACTTTAAACGCCCATAAATCCTAAAATATGATACTTACGTGAAATCTGCCTGCGCCAATCGCTTTATCTCGGCAAATTACATAAGGAACAGTGAAAAAAGTGCTCGATTTCGCACTTTTAACTTTTGGGGTAAAAAAGTAGCAAAGGGGTTAACCTTCTGTTTTTTTCAAAAATCGCAAATAATTAAATGGTCTTTTTATCACTCTACCCGACGTATTTTGACCCGGGGAGTTCGAAAAACCACATTACAAGTGGCGCAAACGCTCGTAAGCATGACCAAAATGCGTTTGAATTATTTCAACTTTAAACGCCCATAAATCCTAAAATATGATACTTACGTGAAATCTGCCTGCGCCAATCGCTTTATCTCGGCAAATTACATAAGGAACAGTGAAAAAAGTGCTCGATTTCGAACTTTTAACTTTTGGGGTAAAAAAGTAGCAAAGGGGTTAACCTTCTGTTTTTTACAAAAATCGCAAATAATTAAATGGTCTTTTTATCACTCTACCCGACGTATTTTGACCCGGGGAGTTCGAAAAACCACATTACAAGTGGCGCAAACGCTCGTAAGCATGACCAAAATGCGTTTGAATTATTTCAACTTTAAACGCCCATAAATCCTAAAATATGATACTTACGTGAAATCTGCCTGCGCCAATCGCTTTATCTCGGCAAATTACATAAGGAACAGTGAAAAAAGTGCTCGATTTCGAACTTTTAACTTTTGGGGTAAAAAAGTAGCAAAGGGGTTAACCTTCTGTTTTTTTCAAAAATCGCAAATAATTAAATGGTCTTTTTATCACTCTACCCGACGTATTTTGACCCGGGGAGTTCGAAAAACCACATTACAAGTGGCGCAAACGCTCGTAAGCATGACCAAAATGCGTTTGAATTATTTCAACTTTAAACGCCCATAAATCCTAAAATATGATACTTACGTGAAATCTGCCTGCGCCAATCGCTTTATCTCGGCAAATTACATAAGGAACAGTGAAAAAAGAGCTCGATTTCGAACTTTTAACTTTTGGGGTAAAAAAGTAGCAAAGGGGTTAACCTTATGTTTTTTTCAAAAATCGCAAATAATTAAATGGTCTTTTTATCACTCTACCCGACGTATTTTGACCCGGGGAGTTCGAAAAACCACATTACAAGTGGCGCAAACGCTCGTAAGCATGACCAAAATGCGTTTGAATTATTTCAACTTTAAACGCCCATAAATCCTAAAATATGATACTTACGTGAAATCTGCCTGCGCCAATCGCTTTATCTCGGCAAATTACATAAGGAACAGTGAAAAAAGTGCTCGATTTCGAACTTTTAACTTTTGGGGTAAAAAAGTAGCAAAGGGGTTAACCTTCTGTTTTTTTCAAAAATCGCAAATAATTAAATGGTCTTTTTATCACTCTACCCGACGTATTTTGACCCGGGGAGTTCGAAAAACCACATTACAAGTGGCGCAAACGCTCGTAAGCATGACCAAAATGCGTTTGAATTATTTCAACTTTAAACGCCCATAAATCCTAAAATATGATACTTACGTGAAATCTGCCTGCGCCAATCGCTTTATCTCGGCAAATTACATAAGGAACAGTGAAAAAAGTGCTCGATTTCGAACTTTTAACTTTTGGGGTAAAAAAGTAGCAAAGGGGTTAACCTTCTGTTTTTTTCAAAAATCGCAAATAATTAAATGGTCTTTTTATCACTCTACCCGACGTATTTTGACCCGGGGAGTTCGAAAAACCACATTACAAGTGGCGCAAACGCTCGTAAGCATGACCAAAATGCGTTTGAATTATTTCAACTTTAAACGCCCATAAATCCTAAAATATGATACTTACGTGAAATCTGCCTGCGCCAATCGCTTTATCTCGGCAAATTACATAAGGAACAGTGAAAAAAGTGCTCGATTTCGAACTTTTAACTTTTGGGGTAAAAAAGTAGCAAAGGGGTTAACCTTCTGTTTTTTTCAAAAATCGCAAATAATTAAATGGTCTTTTTATCACTCTACCCGACGTTTTTTGACCCGGGGAGTTCGAAAAACCACATTACAAGTGGCGCAAACGCTCGTAAGCATGACCAAAATGCGTTTGAATTATTTCAACTTTAAACGCCCATAAATCCTAAAATATGATACTTACGTGAAATCTGCCTGCGCCAATCGCTTTATCTCGGCAAATTACATAAGGAACAGTGAAAAAAGTGCTCGATTTCGAACTTTTAACTTTTGGGGTAAAAAAGTAGCAAAGGGGTTAACCTTCTGTTTTTTTCAAAAATCGCAAATAATTAAATGGTCTTTTTATCACTCTACCCGACGTATTTTGACCCGGGGAGTTCGAAAAACCACATTACAAGTGGCGCAAACGCTCGTAAGCATGACCAAAATGCGTTTGAATTATTTCAACTTTAAACGCCCATAAATCCTAAAATATGATACTTACGTGAAATCTGCCTGCGCCAATCGCTTTATCTCGGCAAATTACATAAGGAACAGTGAAAAAAGTGCTCGATTTCGAACTTTTAACTTTTGGGGTAAAAAAGTAGCAAAGGGGTTAACCTTCTGTTTTTTTCAAAAATCGCAAATAATTAAATGGTCTTTTTATCACTCTACCCGACGTATTTTGACCCGGGGAGTTCGAAAAACCACATTACAAGTGGCGCAAACGCTCGTAAGCATGACCAAAATGCGTTTGAATTATTTCAACTTTAAACGCCCATAAATCCTAAAATATGATACTTACGTGAAATCTGCCTGCGCCAATCGCTTTATCTCGGCAAATTACATAAGGAACAGTGAAAAAAGTGCTCGATTTCGAACTTTTAACTTTTGGGGTAAAAAAGTAGCAAAGGGGTTAACCTTCTGTTTTTTTCAAAAATCGCAAATAATTAAATGGTTTTTTTATCACTCTACCCGACGTATTTTGACCCGGGGAGTTCGAAAAACCACATTACAAGTGGCGCAAACGCTCGTAAGCATGACCAAAATGCGTTTGAATTATTTCAACTTTAAACGCCCATAAATCCTAAAATATGATACTTACGTGAAATCTGCCTGCGCCAATCGCTTTATCTCGGCAAATTACATAAGGAACAGTGAAAAAAGTGCTCGATTTCGAACTTTTAACTTTTGGGGTAAAAAAGTAGCAAAGGGGTTAACCTTCTGTTTTTTACAAAAATCGCAAATAATTAAATGGTCTTTTTATCACTCTTCCCGACGTATTTTGACCCGGGGAGTTCGAAAAACCACATTACAAGTGGCGCAAACGCTCGTAAGCATGACCAAAATGCGTTTGAATTATTTCAACTTTAAACGCCCATAAATCCTAAAATATGATACTTACGTGAAATCTGCCTGCGCCAATCGCTTTATCTCGGCAAATTACATAAGGAACAGTGAAAAAAGTGCTCGATTTCGAACTTTTAACTTTTGGGGTAAAAAAGTAGCAAAGGGGTTAACCTTCTGTTTTTTTCAAAAATCGCAAATAATTAAATGGTCTTTTTATCACTCTACCCGACGTATTTTGACCCGGGGAGTTCGAAAAACCACATTACAAGTGGCGCAAACGCTCGTAAGCATGACCAAAATGCGTTTGAATTATTTCAACTTTAAACGCCCATAAATCCTAAAATATGATACTTACGTGAAATCTGCCTGCGCCAATCGCTTTATCTCGGCAAATTACATAAGGAACAGTGAAAAAAGTGCTCGATTTCGAACTTTTAACTTTTGGGGTAAAAAAGTAGCAAAGGGGTTAACCTTCTGTTTTTTTCAAAAATCGCAAATAATTAAATGGTCTTTTTATCACTCTACCCGACGTATTTTGACCCGGGGAGTTCGAAAAACCACATTACAAGTGGCGCAAACGCTCGTAAGCATGACCAAAATGCGTTTGAATTATTTCAACTTTAAACGCCCATAAATCCTAAAATATGATACTTACGTGAAATCTGCCTGCGCCAATCGCTTTATCTCGGCAAATTACATAAGGAACAGTGAAAAAAGTGCTCGATTTCGAACTTTTAACTTTTGGGGTAAAAAAGTAGCAAAGGGGTTAACCTTCTGTTTTTTTCAAAAATCGCAAATAATTAAATGGTCTTTTTATCACTCTACCCGACGTATTTTGACCCGGGGAGTTCGAAAAACCACATTACAAGTGGCGCAAACGCTCGTAAGCATGACCAAAATGCGTTTGAATTATTTCAACTTTAAACGCCCATAAATCCTAAAATATGATACTTACGTGAAATCTGCCTGCGCCAATCGCTTTATCTCGGCAAATTACATAAGGAACAGTGAAAAAAGTGCTCGATTTCGAACTTTTAACTTTTGGGGTAAAAAAGTAGCAAAGGGGTTAACCTTCTGTTTTTTTCAAAAATCGCAAATAATTAAATGGTCTTTTTATCACTCTACCCGACGTATTTTGACCCGGGGAGTTCGAAAAACCACATTACAAGTGGCGCAAACGCTCGTAAGCATGACCAAAATGCGTTTGAATTATTTCAACTTTAAACGCCCATAAATCCTAAAATATGATACTTACGTGAAATCTGCCTGCGCCAATCGCTTTATCTCGGCAAATTACATAAGGAACAGTGAAAAAAGTGCTCGATTTCGAACTTTTAACTTTTGGGGTAAAAAAGTAGCAAAGGGGTTAACCTTCTGTTTTTTTCAAAAATCGCAAATAATTAAATGGTCTTTTTATCACTCTACCCGACGTATTTTGACCCGGGGAGTTCGAAAAACCACATTACAAGTGGCGCAAACGCTCGTAAGCATGACCAAAATGCGTTTGAATTATTTCAACTTTAAACGCCCATAAATCCTAAAATATGATACTTACGTGAAATCTGCCTGCGCCAATCGCTTTATCTCGGCAAATTACATAAGGAACAGTGAAAAAAGTGCTCGATTTCGAACTTTTAACTTTTGGGGTAAAAAAGTAGCAAAGGGGTTAACCTTCTGTTTTTTTCAAAAATCGCAAATAATTAAATGGTCTTTTTATCACTCTACCCGACGTATTTTGACCCGGGGAGTTCGAAAAACCACATTACAAGTGGCGCAAACGCTCGTAAGCATGACCAAAATGCGTTTGAATTATTTCAACTTTAAACGCCCATAAATCCTAAAATATGATACTTACGTGAAATCTGCCTGCGCCAATCGCTTTATCTCGGCAAATTACATAAGGAACAATGAAAAAAGTGCTCGATTTCGAACTTTTAACTTTTGGGGTAAAAAAGTAGCAAAGGGGTTAACCTTCTGTTTTTTTCAAAAATCGCAAATAATTAAATGGTCTTTTTATCACTCTACCCGACGTATTTTGACCCGGGGAGTTCGAAAAACCACATTACAAGTGGCGCAAACGCTCGTAAGCATGGCCAAAATGCGTTTGAATTATTTCAACTTTAAACGCCCATAAATCCTAAAATATGATACTTACGTGAAATCTGCCTGCGCCAATCGCTTTATCTCGGCAAATTACATAAGGAACAGTGAAAAAAGTGCTCGATTTCGAACTTTTAACTTTTGGGGTAAAAAAGTAGCAAAGGGGTTAACCTTCTGTTTTTTACAAAAATCGCAAATAATTAAATGGTCTTTTTATCACTCTACCCGACGTATTTTGACCCGGGGAGTTCGAAAAACCACATTACAAGTGGCGCAAACGCTCGTAAGCATGACCAAAATGCGTTTGAATTATTTCAACTTTAAACGCCCATAAATCCTAAAATATGATACTTACGTGAAATCTGCCTGCGCCAATCGCTTTATCTCGGCAAATTACATAAGGAACAGTGAAAAAAGAGCTCGATTTCGAACTTTTAACTTTTGGGGTAAAAAAGTAGCAAAGGGGTTAACCTTATGTTTTTTTCAAAAATCGCAAATAATTAAATGGTCTTTTTATCACTCTACCCGACGTATTTAGACCCGGGGAGTTCGAAAAACCACATTACAAGTGGCGCAAACGCTCGTAAGCATGACCAAAATGCGTTTGAATTATTTCAACTTTAAACGCCCATAAATCCTAAAATATGATACTTACGTGAAATCTGCCTGCGCCAATCGCTTTATCTCGGCAAATTACATAAGGAACAGTGAAAAAAGTGCTCGATTTCGAACTTTTAACTTTTGGGGTAAAAAAGTAGCAAAGGGGTTAACCTTCTGTTTTTTTCAAAAATCGCAAATAATTAAATGGTCTTTTTATCACTCTACCCGACGTATTTTGACCCGGGGAGTTCGAAAAACCACATTACAAGTGGCGCAAACGCTCGTAAGCATGACCAAAATGCGTTTGAATTATTTCAACTTTAAACGCCCATAAATCCTAAAATATGATACTTACGTGAAATCTGCCTGCGCCAATCGCTTTATCTCGGCAAATTACATAAGGAACAGTGAAAAAAGTGCTCGATTTCGAACTTTTAACTTTTGGGGTAAAAAAGTAGCAAAGGGGTTAACCTTCTGTTTTTTACAAAAATCGCAAATAATTAAATGGTCTTTTTATCACTCTACCCGACGTATTTTGACCCGGGGAGTTCGAAAAACCACATTACAAGTGGCGCAAACGCTCGTAAGCATGACCAAAATGCGTTTGAATTATTTCAACTTTAAACGCCCATAAATCCTAAAATATGATACTTACGTGAAATCTGCCTGCGCCAATCGCTTTATCTCGGCAAATTACATAAGGAACAGTGAAAAAAGTGCTCGATTTCGAACTTTTAACTTTTGGGGTAAAAAAGTAGCAAAGGGGTTAACCTTCTGTTTTTTTCAAAAATCGCAAATAATTAAATGGTCTTTTTATCACTCTACCCGACGTATTTTGACCCGGGGAGTTCGAAAAACCACATTACAAGTGGCGCAAACGCTCGTAAGCATGACCAAAATGCGTTTGAATTATTTCAACTTTAAACGCCCATAAATCCTAAAATATGATACTTACGTGAAATCTGCCTGCGCCAATCGCTTTATCTCGGCAAATTACATAAGGAACAGTGAAAAAAGTGCTCGATTTCGAACTTTTAACTTTTGGGGTAAAAAAGTAGCAAAGGGGTTAACCTTCTGTTTTTTTCAAAAATCGCAAATAATTAAATGGTCTTTTTATCACTCTACCCGACGTATTTTGACCCGGGGAGTTCGAAAAACCACATTACAAGTGGCGCAAACGCTCGTAAGCATGACCAAAATGCGTTTGAATTATTTCAACTTTAAACGCCCATAAATCCTAAAATATGATACTTACGTGAAATCTGCCTGCGCCAATCGCTTTATCTCGGCAAATTACATAAGGAACAGTGAAAAAAGAGCTCGATTTCGAACTTTTAACTTTTGGGGTAAAAAAGTAGCAAAGGGGTTAACCTTATGTTTTTTTCAAAAATCGCAAATAATTAAATAGTCTTTTTATCACTCTACCCGACGTATTTTGACCCGGGGAGTTCGAAAAACCACATTACAAGTGGCGCAAACGCTCGTAAGCATGACCAAAATGCGTTTGAATTATTTCAACTTTAAACGCCCATAAATCCTAAAATATGATACTTACGTGAAATCTGCCTGCGCCAATCGCTTTATCTCGGCAAATTACATAAGGAACAGTGAAAAAAGTGCTCGATTTCGAACTTTTAACTTTTGGGGTAAAAAAGTAGCAAAGGGGTTAACCTTCTGTTTTTTTCAAAAATCGCAAATAATTAAATGGTCTTTTTATCACTCTACCCGACGTATTTTGACCCGGGGAGTTCGAAAAACCACATTACAAGTGGCGCAAACGCTCGTAAGCATGGCCAAAATGCGTTTGAATTATTTCAACTTTAAACGCCCATAAATCCTAAAATATGATACTTACGTGAAATCTGCCTGCGCCAATCGCTTTATCTCGGCAAATTACATAAGGAACAGTGAAAAAAGTGCTCGATTTCGAACTTTTAACTTTTGGGGTAAAAAAGTAGCAAAGGGGTTAACCTTCTGTTTTTTACAAAAATCGCAAATAATTAAATGGTCTTTTTATCACTCTACCCGACGTATTTTGACCCGGGGAGTTCGAAAAACCACATTACAAGTGGCGCAAACGCTCGTAAGCATGACCAAAATGCGTTTGAATTATTTCAACTTTAAACGCCCATAAATCCTAAAATATGATACTTACGTGAAATCTGCCTGCGCCAATCGCTTTATCTCGGCAAATTACATAAGGAACAGTGAAAAAAGAGCTCGATTTCGAACTTTTAACTTTTGGGGTAAAAAAGTAGCAAAGGGGTTAACCTTATGTTTTTTTCAAAAATCGCAAATAATTAAATGGTCTTTTTATCACTCTACCCGACGTATTTAGACCCGGGGAGTTCGAAAAACCACATTACAAGTGGCGCAAACGCTCGTAAGCATGACCAAAATGCGTTTGAATTATTTCAACTTTAAACGCCCATAAATCCTAAAATATGATACTTACGTGAAATCTGCCTGCGCCAATCGCTTTATCTCGGCAAATTACATAAGGAACAGTGAAAAAAGTGCTCGATTTCGAACTTTTAACTTTTGGGGTAAAAAAGTAGCAAAGGGGTTAACCTTCTGTTTTTTTCAAAAATCGCAAATAATTAAATGGTCTTTTTATCACTCTACCCGACGTATTTTGACCCGGGGAGTTCGAAAAACCACATTACAAGTGGCGCAAACGCTCGTAAGCATGACCAAAATGCGTTTGAATTATTTCAACTTTAAACGCCCATAAATCCTAAAATATGATACTTACGTGAAATCTGCCTGCGCCAATCGCTTTATCTCGGCAAATTACATAAGGAACAGTGAAAAAAGTGCTCGATTTCGAACTTTTAACTTTTGGGGTAAAAAAGTAGCAAAGGGGTTAACCTTCTGTTTTTTTCAAAAATCGCAAATAATTAAATGGTCTTTTTATCACTCTACCCGACGTATTTTGACCCGGGGAGTTCGAAAAACCACATTACAAGTGGCGCAAACGCTCGTAAGCATGACCAAAATGCGTTTGAATTATTTCAACTTTAAACGCCCATAAATCCTAAAATATGATACTTACGTGAAATCTGCCTGCGCCAATCGCTTTATCTCGGCAAATTACATAAGGAACAATGAAAAAAGTGCTCGATTTCGAACTTTTAACTTTTGGGGTAAAAAAGTAGCAAAGGGGTTAACCTTCTGTTTTTTTCAAAAATCGCAAATAATTAAATGGTCTTTTTATCACTCTACCCGACGTATTTTGACCCGGGGAGTTCGAAAAACCACATTACAAGTGGCGCAAACGCTCGTAAGCATGGCCAAAATGCGTTTGAATTATTTCAACTTTAAACGCCCATAAATCCTAAAATATGATACTTACGTGAAATCTGCCTGCGCCAATCGCTTTATCTCGGCAAATTACATAAGGAACAGTGAAAAAAGTGCTCGATTTCGAACTTTTAACTTTTGGGGTAAAAAAGTAGCAAAGGGGTTAACCTTCTGTTTTTTACAAAAATCGCAAATAATTAAATGGTCTTTTTATCACTCTACCCGACGTATTTTGACCCGGGGAGTTCGAAAAACCACATTACAAGTGGCGCAAACGCTCGTAAGCATGACCAAAATGCGTTTGAATTATTTCAACTTTAAACGCCCATAAATCCTAAAATATGATACTTACGTGAAATCTGCCTGCGCCAATCGCTTTATCTCGGCAAATTACATAAGGAACAGTGAAAAAAGAGCTCGATTTCGAACTTTTAACTTTTGGGGTAAAAAAGTAGCAAAGGGGTTAACCTTATGTTTTTTTCAAAAATCGCAAATAATTAAATGGTCTTTTTATCACTCTACCCGACGTATTTAGACCCGGGGAGTTCGAAAAACCACATTACAAGTGGCGCAAACGCTCGTAAGCATGACCAAAATGCGTTTGAATTATTTCAACTTTAAACGCCCATAAATCCTAAAATATGATACTTACGTGAAATCTGCCTGCGCCAATCGCTTTATCTCGGCAAATTACATAAGGAACAGTGAAAAAAGTGCTCGATTTCGAACTTTTAACTTTTGGGGTAAAAAAGTAGCAAAGGGGTTAACCTTCTGTTTTTTTCAAAAATCGCAAATAATTAAATGGTCTTTTTATCACTCTACCCGACGTATTTTGACCCGGGGAGTTCGAAAAACCACATTACAAGTGGCGCAAACGCTCGTAAGCATGACCAAAATGCGTTTGAATTATTTCAACTTTAAACGCCCATAAATCCTAAAATATGATACTTACGTGAAATCTGCCTGCGCCAATCGCTTTATCTCGGCAAATTACATAAGGAACAGTGAAAAAAGTGCTCGATTTCGAACTTTTAACTTTTGGGGTAAAAAAGTAGCAAAGGGGTTAACCTTCTGTTTTTTACAAAAATCGCAAATAATTAAATGGTCTTTTTATCACTCTACCCGACGTATTTTGACCCGGGGAGTTCGAAAAACCACATTACAAGTGGCGCAAACGCTCGTAAGCATGACCAAAATGCGTTTGAATTATTTCAACTTTAAACGCCCATAGATCCTAAAATATGATACTTACGTGAAATCTGCCTGCGCCAATCGCTTTATCTCGGCAAATTACATAAGGAACAGTGAAAAAAGAGCTCGATTTCGAACTTTTAACTTTTGGGGTAAAAAAGTAGCAAAGGGGTTAACCTTATGTTTTTTTCAAAAATCGCAAATAATTAAATGGTCTTTTTATCACTCTACCCGACGTATTTAGACCCGGGGAGTTCGAAAAACCACATTACAAGTGGCGCAAACGCTCGTAAGCATGACCAAAATGCGTTTGAATTATTTCAACTTTAAACGCCCATAAATCCTAAAATATGATACTTACGTGAAATCTGCCTGCGCCAATCGCTTTATCTCGGCAAATTACATAAGGAACAGTGAAAAAAGTGCTCGATTTCGAACTTTTAACTTTTGGGGTAAAAAAGTAGCAAAGGGGTTAACCTTCTGTTTTTTTCAAAAATCGCAAATAATTAAATGGTCTTTTTATCACTCTACCCGACGTATTTTGACCCGGGGAGTTCGAAAAACCACATTACAAGTGGCGCAAACGCTCGTAAGCATGACCAAAATGCGTTTGAATTATTTCAACTTTAAACGCCCATAAATCCTAAAATATGATACTTACGTGAAATCTGCCTGCGCCAATCGCTTTATCTCGGCAAATTACATAAGGAACAGTGAAAAAAGTGCTCGATTTCGAACTTTTAACTTTTGGGGTAAAAAAGTAGCAAAGGGGTTAACCTTCTGTTTTTTTCAAAAATCGCAAATAATTAAATGGTCTTTTTATCACTCTACCCGACGTATTTTGACCCGGGGAGTTCGAAAAACCACATTACAAGTGGCGCAAACGCTCGTAAGCATGACCAAAATGCGTTTGAATTATTTCAACTTTAAACGCCCATAAATCCTAAAATATGATACTTACGTGAAATCTGCCTGCGCCAATCGCTTTATCTCGGCAAATTACATAAGGAACAGTGAAAAAAGTGCTCGATTTCGAACTTTTAACTTTTGGGGTAAAAAAGTAGCAAAGGGGTTAACCTTCTGTTTTTTACAAAAATCGCAAATAATTAAATGGTCTTTTTATCACTCTACCCGACGTACTTTGACCCGGGGAGTTCGAAAAACCACATTACAAGTGGCGCAAACGCTCGTAAGCATGACCAAAATGCGTTTGAATTATTTCAACTTTAAACGCCCATAAATCCTAAAATATGATACTTACGTGAAATCTGCCTGCGCCAATCGCTTTATCTCGGCAAATTACATAAGGAACAGTGAAAAAAGTGCTCGATTTCGAACTTTTAACTTTTGGGGTAAAAAAGTAGCAAAGGGGTTAACCTTCTGTTTTTTTCAAAAATCGCAAATAATTAAATGGTCTTTTTATCACTCTACCCGACGTATTTTGACCCGGGGAGTTCGAAAAACCACATTACAAGTGGCGCAAACGCTCGTAAGCATGACCAAAATGCGTTTGAATTATTTCAACTTTAAACGCCCATAAATCCTAAAATATGATACTTACGTGAAATCTGCCTGCGCCAATCGCTTTATCTCGGCAAATTACATAAGGAACAGTGAAAAAAGTGCTCGATTTCGAACTTTTAACTTTTGGGGTAAAAAAGTAGCAAAGGGGTTAACCTTCTGTTTTTTACAAAAATCGCAAATAATTAAATGGTCTTTTTATCACTCTACCCGACGTATTTTGACCCGGGGAGTTCGAAAAACCACATTACAAGTGGCGCAAACGCTCGTAAGCATGACCAAAATGCGTTTGAATTATTTCAACTTTAAACGCCCATAAATCCTAAAATATGATACTTACGTGAAATCTGCCTGCGCCAATCGCTTTATCTCGGCAAATTACATAAGGAACAGTGAAAAAAGTGCTCGATTTCGAACTTTTAACTTTTGGGGTAAAAAAGTAGCAAAGGGGTTAACCTTCTGTTTTTTTCAAAAATCGCAAATAATTAAATGGTCTTTTTATCACTCTACCCGACGTATTTTGACCCGGGGAGTTCGAAAAACCACATTACAAGTGGCGCAAACGCTCGTAAGCATGACCAAAATGCGTTTGAATTATTTCAACTTTAAACGCCCATAAATCCTAAAATATGATACTTACGTGAAATCTGCCTGCGCCAATCGCTTTATCTCGGCAAATTACATAAGGAACAGTGAAAAAAGTGCTCGATTTCGAACTTTTAACTTTTGGGGTAAAAAAGTAGCAAAGGGGTTAACCTTCTGTTTTTTACAAAAATCGCAAATAATTAAATGGTCTTTTTATCACTCTACCCGACGTATTTTGACCCGGGGAGTTCGAAAAACCACATTACAAGTGGCGCAAACGCTCGTAAGCATGACCAAAATGCGTTTGAATTATTTCAACTTTAAACGCCCATAAATCCTAAAATATGATACTTACGTGAAATCTGCCTGCGCCAATCGCTTTATCTCGGCAAATTACATAAGGAACAGTGAAAAAAGAGCTCGATTTCGAACTTTTAACTTTTGGGGTAAAAAAGTAGCAAAGGGGTTAACCTTATGTTTTTTTCAAAAATCGCAAATAATTAAATGGTCTTTTTATCACTCTACCCGACGTATTTAGACCCGGGGAGTTCGAAAAACCACATTACAAGTGGCGCAAACGCTCGTAAGCATGACCAAAATGCGTTTGAATTATTTCAACTTTAAACGCCCATAAATCCTAAAATATGATACTTACGTGAAATCTGCCTGCGCCAATCGCTTTATCTCGGCAAATTACATAAGGAACAGTGAAAAAAGTGCTCGATTTCGAACTTTTAACTTTTGGGGTAAAAAAGTAGCAAAGGGGTTAACCTTCTGTTTTTTTCAAAAATCGCAAATAATTAAATGGTCTTTTTATCACTCTACCCGACGTATTTTGACCCGGGGAGTTCGAAAAACCACATTACAAGTGGCGCAAACGCTCGTAAGCATGACCAAAATGCGTTTGAATTATTTCAACTTTAAACGCCCATAAATCCTAAAATATGATACTTACGTGAAATCTGCCTGCGCCAATCGCTTTATCTCGGCAAATTACATAAGGAACAGTGAAAAAAGTGCTCGATTTCGAACTTTTAACTTTTGGGGTAAAAAAGTAGCAAAGGGGTTAACCTTCTGTTTTTTACAAAAATCGCAAATAATTAAATGGTCTTTTTATCACTCTACCCGACGTATTTTGACCCGGGGAGTTCGAAAAACCACATTACAAGTGGCGCAAACGCTCGTAAGCATGACCAAAATGCGTTTGAATTATTTCAACTTTAAACGCCCATAAATCCTAAAATATGATACTTACGTGAAATCTGCCTGCGCCAATCGCTTTATCTCGGCAAATTACATAAGGAACAGTGAAAAAAGTGCTCGATTTCGAACTTTTAACTTTTGGGGTAAAAAAGTAGCAAAGGGGTTAACCTTCTGTTTTTTTCAAAAATCGCAAATAATTAAATGGTCTTTTTATCACTCTACCCGACGTATTTTGACCCGGGGAGTTCGAAAAACCACATTACAAGTGGCGCAAACGCTCGTAAGCATGACCAAAATGCGTTTGAATTATTTCAACTTTAAACGCCCATAAATCCTAAAATATGATACTTACGTGAAATCTGCCTGCGCCAATCGCTTTATCTCGGCAAATTACATAAGGAACAGTGAAAAAAGTGCTCGATTTCGAACTTTTAACTTTTGGGGTAAAAAAGTAGCAAAGGGGTTAACCTTATGTTTTTTTCAAAAATCGCAAATAATTAAATGGTCTTTTTATCACTCTACCCGACGTATTTTGACCCGGGGAGTTCGAAAAACCACATTACAAGTGGCGCAAACGCTCGTAAGCATGACCAAAATGCGTTTGAATTATTTCAACTTTAAACGCCCATAAATCCTAAAATATGATACTTACGTGAAATCTGCCTGCGCCAATCGCTTTATCTCGGCAAATTACATAAGGAACAGTGAAAAAAGTGCTCGATTTCGAACTTTTAACTTTTGGGGTAAAAAAGTAGCAAAGGGGTTAACCTTCTGTTTTTTTCAAAAATCGCAAATAATTAAATGGTCTTTTTATCACTCTACCCGACGTATTTTGACCCGGGGAGTTCGAAAAACCACATTACAAGTGGCGCAAACGCTCGTAAGCATGGCCAAAATGCGTTTGAATTATTTCAACTTTAAACGCCCATAAATCCTAAAATATGATACTTACGTGAAATCTGCCTGCGCCAATCGCTTTATCTCGGCAAATTACATAAGGAACAGTGAAAAAAGTGCTCGATTTCGAACTTTTAACTTTTGGGGTAAAAAAGTAGCAAAGGGGTTAACCTTCTGTTTTTTACAAAAATCGCAAATAATTAAATGGTCTTTTTATCACTCTACCCGACGTATTTTGACCCGGGGAGTTCGAAAAACCACATTACAAGTGGCGCAAACGCTCGTAAGCATGACCAAAATGCGTTTGAATTATTTCAACTTTAAACGCCCATAAATCCTAAAATATGATACTTACGTGAAATCTGCCTGCGCCAATCGCTTTATCTCGGCAAATTACATAAGGAACAGTGAAAAAAGAGCTCGATTTCGAACTTTTAACTTTTGGGGTAAAAAAGTAGCAAAGGGGTTAACCTTATGTTTTTTTCAAAAATCGCAAATAATTAAATGGTCTTTTTATCACTCTACCCGACGTATTTAGACCCGGGGAGTTCGAAAAACCACATTACAAGTGGCGCAAACGCTCGTAAGCATGACCAAAATGCGTTTGAATTATTTCAACTTTAAACGCCCATAAATCCTAAAATATGATACTTACGTGAAATCTGCCTGCGCCAATCGCTTTATCTCGGCAAATTACATAAGGAACAGTGAAAAAAGTGCTCGATTTCGAACTTTTAACTTTTGGGGTAAAAAAGTAGCAAAGGGGTTAACCTTCTGTTTTTTTCAAAAATCGCAAATAATTAAATGGTCTTTTTATCACTCTACCCGACGTATTTTGACCCGGGGAGTTCGAAAAACCACATTACAAGTGGCGCAAACGCTCGTAAGCATGACCAAAATGCGTTTGAATTATTTCAACTTTAAACGCCCATAAATCCTAAAATATGATACTTACGTGAAATCTGCCTGCGCCAATCGCTTTATCTCGGCAAATTACATAAGGAACAGTGAAAAAAGTGCTCGATTTCGAACTTTTAACTTTTGGGGTAAAAAAGTAGCAAAGGGGTTAACCTTCTGTTTTTTACAAAAATCGCAAATAATTAAATGGTCTTTTTATCACTCTACCCGACGTATTTTGACCCGGGGAGTTCGAAAAACCACATTACAAGTGGCGCAAACGCTCGTAAGCATGACCAAAATGCGTTTGAATTATTTCAACTTTAAACGCCCATAAATCCTAAAATATGATACTTACGTGAAATCTGCCTGCGCCAATCGCTTTATCTCGGCAAATTACATAAGGAACAGTGAAAAAAGTGCTCGATTTCGAACTTTTAACTTTTGGGGTAAAAAAGTAGCAAAGGGGTTAACCTTCTGTTTTTTTCAAAAATCGCAAATAATTAAATGGTCTTTTTATCACTCTACCCGACGTATTTTGACCCGGGGAGTTCGAAAAACCACATTACAAGTGGCGCAAACGCTCGTAAGCATGACCAAAATGCGTTTGAATTATTTCAACTTTAAACGCCCATAAATCCTAAAATATGATACTTACGTGAAATCTGCCTGCGCCAATCGCTTTATCTCGGCAAATTACATAAGGAACAGTGAAAAAAGTGCTCGATTTCGAACTTTTAACTTTTGGGGTAAAAAAGTAGCAAAGGGGTTAACCTTCTGTTTTTTTCAAAAATCGCAAATAATTAAATGGTCTTTTTATCACTCTACCCGACGTATTTTGACCCGGGGAGTTCGAAAAACCACATTACAAGTGGCGCAAACGCTCGTAAGCATGACCAAAATGCGTTTGAATTATTTCAACTTTAAACGCCCATAAATCCTAAAATATGATACTTACGTGAAATCTGCCTGCGCCAATCGCTTTATCTCGGCAAATTACATAAGGAACAGTGAAAAAAGAGCTCGATTTCGAACTTTTAACTTTTGGGGTAAAAAAGTAGCAAAGGGGTTAACCTTATGTTTTTTTCAAAAATCGCAAATAATTAAATGGTCTTTTTATCACTCTACCCGACGTATTTTGACCCGGGGAGTTCGAAAAACCACATTACAAGTGGCGCAAACGCTCGTAAGCATGACCAAAATGCGTTTGAATTATTTCAACTTTAAGCGCCCATAAATCCTAAAATATGATACTTACGTGAAATCTGCCTGCGCCAATCGCTTTATCTCGGCAAATTACATAAGGAACAGTGAAAAAAGTGCTCGATTTCGAACTTTTAACTTTTGGGGTAAAAAAGTAGCAAAGGGGTTAACCTTCTGTTTTTTTCAAAAATCGCAAATAATTAAATGGTCTTTTTATCACTCTACCCGACGTATTTTGACCCGGGGAGTTCGAAAAACCACATTACAAGTGGCGCAAACGCTCGTAAGCATGGCCAAAATGCGTTTGAATTATTTCAACTTTAAACGCCCATAAATCCTAAAATATGATACTTACGTGAAATCTGCCTGCGCCAATCGCTTTATCTCGGCAAATTACATAAGGAACAGTGAAAAAAGTGCTCGATTTCGAACTTTTAACTTTTGGGGTAAAAAAGTAGCAAAGGGGTTAACCTTCTGTTTTTTACAAAAATCGCAAATAATTAAATGGTCTTTTTATCACTCTACCCGACGTATTTTGACCCGGGGAGTTCGAAAAACCACATTACAAGTGGCGCAAACGCTCGTAAGCATGACCAAAATGCGTTTGAATTATTTCAACTTTAAACGCCCATAAATCCTAAAATATGATACTTACGTGAAATCTGCCTGCGCCAATCGCTTTATCTCGGCAAATTACATAAGGAACAGTGAAAAAAGAGCTCGATTTCGAACTTTTAACTTTTGGGGTAAAAAAGTAGCAAAGGGGTTAACCTTATGTTTTTTTCAAAAATCGCAAATAATTAAATGGTCTTTTTATCACTCTACCCGACGTATTTAGACCCGGGGAGTTCGAAAAACCACATTACAAGTGGCGCAAACGCTCGTAAGCATGACCAAAATGCGTTTGAATTATTTCAACTTTAAACGCCCATAAATCCTAAAATATGATACTTACGTGAAATCTGCCTGCGCCAATCGCTTTATCTCGGCAAATTACATAAGGAACAGTGAAAAAAGTGCTCGATTTCGAACTTTTAACTTTTGGGGTAAAAAAGTAGCAAAGGGGTTAACCTTCTGTTTTTTTCAAAAATCGCAAATAATTAAATGGTCTTTTTATCACTCTACCCGACGTATTTTGACCCGGGGAGTTCGAAAAACCACATTACAAGTGGCGCAAACGCTCGTAAGCATGACCAAAATGCGTTTGAATTATTTCAACTTTAAACGCCCATAAATCCTAAAATATGATACTTACGTGAAATCTGCCTGCGCCAATCGCTTTATCTCGGCAAATTACATAAGGAACAGTGAAAAAAGTGCTCGATTTCGAACTTTTAACTTTTGGGGTAAAAAAGTAGCAAAGGGGTTAACCTTCTGTTTTTTACAAAAATCGCAAATAATTAAATGGTCTTTTTATCACTCTACCCGACGTATTTTGACCCGGGGAGTTCGAAAAACCACATTACAAGTGGCGCAAACGCTCGTAAGCATGACCAAAATGCGTTTGAATTATTTCAACTTTAAACGCCCATAAATCCTAAAATATGATACTTACGTGAAATCTGCCTGCGCCAATCGCTTTATCTCGGCAAATTACATAAGGAACAGTGAAAAAAGTGCTCGATTTCGAACTTTTAACTTTTGGGGTAAAAAAGTAGCAAAGGGGTTAACCTTCTGTTTTTTTCAAAAATCGCAAATAATTAAATGGTCTTTTTATCACTCTACCCGACGTATTTTGACCCGGGGAGTTCGAAAAACCACATTACAAGTGGCGCAAACGCTCGTAAGCATGACCAAAATGCGTTTGAATTATTTCAACTTTAAACGCCCATAAATCCTAAAATATGATACTTACGTGAAATCTGCCTGCGCCAATCGCTTTATCTTGGCAAATTACATAAGGAACAGTGAAAAAAGTGCTCGATTTCGAACTTTTAACTTTTGGGGTAAAAAAGTAGCAAAGGGGTTAACCTTCTGTTTTTTTCAAAAATCGCAAATAATTAAATGGTCTTTTTATCACTCTACCCGACGTATTTTGACCCGGGGAGTTCGAAAAACCACATTACAAGTGGCGCAAACGCTCGTAAGCATGACCAAAATGCGTTTGAATTATTTCAACTTTAAACGCCCATAAATCCTAAAATATGATACTTACGTGAAATCTGCCTGCGCCAATCGCTTTATCTCGGCAAATTACATAAGGAACAGTGAAAAAAGTGCTCGATTTCGAACTTTTAACTTTTGGGGTAAAAAAGTAGCAAAGGGGTTAACCTTCTGTTTTTTTCAAAAATCGCAAATAATTAAATGGTCTTTTTATCACTCTACCCGACGTATTTTGACCCGGGGAGTTCGAAAAACCACATTACAAGTGGCGCAAACGCTCGTAAGCATGACCAAAATGCGTTTGAATTATTTCAACTTTAAACGCCCATAAATCCTAAAATATGATACTTACGTGAAATCTGCCTGCGCCAATCGCTTTATCTCGGCAAATTACATAAGGAACAGTGAAAAAAGAGCTCGATTTCGAACTTTTAACTTTTGGGGTAAAAAAGTAGCAAAGGGGTTAACCTTATGTTTTTTTCAAAAATCGCAAATAATTAAATGGTCTTTTTATCACTCTACCCGACGTATTTTGACCCGGGGAGTTCGAAAAACCACATTACAAGTGGCGCAAACGCTCGTAAGCATGACCAAAATGCGTTTGAATTATTTCAACTTTAAGCGCCCATAAATCCTAAAATATGATACTTACGTGAAATCTGCCTGCGCCAATCGCTTTATCTCGGCAAATTACATAAGGAACAGTGAAAAAAGTGCTCGATTTCGGACTTTTAACTTTTGGGGTAAAAAAGTAGCAAAGGGGTTAACCTTCTGTTTTTTTCAAAAATCGCAAATAATTAAATGGTCTTTTTATCACTCTACCCGACGTATTTTGACCCGGGGAGTTCGAAAAACCACATTACAAGTGGCGCAAACGCTCGTAAGCATGGCCAAAATGCGTTTGAATTATTTCAACTTTAAACGCCCATAAATCCTAAAATATGATACTTACGTGAAATCTGCCTGCGCCAATCGCTTTATCTCGGCAAATTACATAAGGAACAGTGAAAAAAGTGCTCGATTTCGAACTTTTAACTTTTGGGGTAAAAAAGTAGCAAAGGGGTTAACCTTCTGTTTTTTACAAAAATCGCAAATAATTAAATGGTCTTTTTATCACTCTACCCGACGTATTTTGACCCGGGGAGTTCGAAAAACCACATTACAAGTGGCGCAAACGCTCGTAAGCATGACCAAAATGCGTTTGAATTATTTCAACTTTAAACGCCCATAAATCCTAAAATATGATACTTACGTGAAATCTGCCTGCGCCAATCGCTTTATCTCGGCAAATTACATAAGGAACAGTGAAAAAAGAGCTCGATTTCGAACTTTTAACTTTTGGGGTAAAAAAGTAGCAAAGGGGTTAACCTTATGTTTTTTTCAAAAATCGCAAATAATTAAATGGTCTTTTTATCACTCTACCCGACGTATTTAGACCCGGGGAGTTCGAAAAACCACATTACAAGTGGCGCAAACGCTCGTAAGCATGACCAAAATGCGTTTGAATTATTTCAACTTTAAACGCCCATAAATCCTAAAATATGATACTTACGTGAAATCTGCCTGCGCCAATCGCTTTATCTCGGCAAATTACATAAGGAACAGTGAAAAAAGTGCTCGATTTCGAACTTTTAACTTTTGGGGTAAAAAAGTAGCAAAGGGGTTAACCTTCTGTTTTTTTCAAAAATCGCAAATAATTAAATGGTCTTTTTATCACTCTACCCGACGTATTTTGACCCGGGGAGTTCGAAAAACCACATTACAAGTGGCGCAAACGCTCGTAAGCATGACCAAAATGCGTTTGAATTATTTCAACTTTAAACGCCCATAAATCCTAAAATATGATACTTACGTGAAATCTGCCTGCGCCAATCGCTTTATCTCGGCAAATTACATAAGGAACAGTGAAAAAAGTGCTCGATTTCGAACTTTTAACTTTTGGGGTAAAAAAGTAGCAAAGGGGTTAACCTTCTGTTTTTTACAAAAATCGCAAATAATTAAATGGTCTTTTTATCACTCTACCCGACGTATTTTGACCCGGGGAGTTCGAAAAACCACATTACAAGTGGCGCAAACGCTCGTAAGCATGACCAAAATGCGTTTGAATTATTTCAACTTTAAACGCCCATAAATCCTAAAATATGATACTTACGTGAAATCTGCCTGCGCCAATCGCTTTATCTCGGCAAATTACATAAGGAACAGTGAAAAAAGTGCTCGATTTCGAACTTTTAACTTTTGGGGTAAAAAAGTAGCAAAGGGGTTAACCTTCTGTTTTTTTCAAAAATCGCAAATAATTAAATGGTCTTTTTATCACTCTACCCGACGTATTTTGACCCGGGGAGTTCGAAAAACCACATTACAAGTGGCGCAAACGCTCGTAAGCATGACCAAAATGCGTTTGAATTATTTCAACTTTAAACGCCCATAAATCCTAAAATATGATACTTACGTGAAATCTGCCTGCGCCAATCGCTTTATCTTGGCAAATTACATAAGGAACAGTGAAAAAAGTGCTCGATTTCGAACTTTTAACTTTTGGGGTAAAAAAGTAGCAAAGGGGTTAACCTTCTGTTTTTTTCAAAAATCGCAAATAATTAAATGGTCTTTTTATCACTCTACCCGACGTATTTTGACCCGGGGAGTTCGAAAAACCACATTACAAGTGGCGCAAACGCTCGTAAGCATGACCAAAATGCGTTTGAATTATTTCAACTTTAAACGCCCATAAATCCTAAAATATGATACTTACGTGAAATCTGCCTGCGCCAATCGCTTTATCTCGGCAAATTACATAAGGAACAGTGAAAAAAGTGCTCGATTTCGAACTTTTAACTTTTGGGGTAAAAAAGTAGCAAAGGGGTTAACCTTCTGTTTTTTTCAAAAATCGCAAATAATTAAATGGTCTTTTTATCACTCTACCCGACGTATTTTGACCCGGGGAGTTCGAAAAACCACATTACAAGTGGCGCAAACGCTCGTAAGCATGACCAAAATGCGTTTGAATTATTTCAACTTTAAACGCCCATAAATCCTAAAATATGATACTTACGTGAAATCTGCCTGCGCCAATCGCTTTATCTCGGCAAATTACATAAGGAACAATGAAAAAAGTGCTCGATTTCGAACTTTTAACTTTTGGGGTAAAAAAGTAGCAAAGGGGTTAACCTTCTGTTTTTTTCAAAAATCGCAAATAATTAAATGGTCTTTTTATCACTCTACCCGACGTATTTTGACCCGGGGAGTTCGAAAAACCACATTACAAGTGGCGCAAACGCTCGTAAGCATGGCCAAAATGCGTTTGAATTATTTCAACTTTAAACGCCCATAAATCCTAAAATATGATACTTACGTGAAATCTGCCTGCGCCAATCGCTTTATCTCGGCAAATTACATAAGGAACAGTGAAAAAAGTGCTCGATTTCGAACTTTTAACTTTTGGGGTAAAAAAGTAGCAAAGGGGTTAACCTTCTGTTTTTTTCAAAAATCGCAAATAATTAAATGGTCTTTTTATCACTCTACCCGACGTATTTTGACCCGGGGAGTTCGAAAAACCACATTACAAGTGGCGCAAACGCTCGTAAGCATGACCAAAATGCGTTTGAATTATTTCAACTTTAAACGCCCATAAATCCTAAAATATGATACTTACGTGAAATCTGCCTGCGCCAATCGCTTTATCTCGGCAAATTACATAAGGAACAGTGAAAAAAGTGCTCGATTTCGAACTTTTAACTTTTGGGGTAAAAAAGTAGCAAAGGGGTTAACCTTCTGTTTTTTACAAAAATCGCAAATAATTAAATGGTCTTTTTATCACTCTACCCGACGTATTTTGACCCGGGGAGTTCGAAAAACCACATTACAAGTGGCGCAAACGCTCGTAAGCATGACCAAAATGCGTTTGAATTATTTCAACTTTAAACGCCCATAAATCCTAAAATATGATACTTACGTGAAATCTGCCTGCGCCAATCGCTTTATCTCGGCAAATTACATAAGGAACAGTGAAAAAAGTGCTCGATTTCGAACTTTTAACTTTTGGGGTAAAAAAGTAGCAAAGGGGTTAACCTTCTGTTTTTTTCAAAAATCGCAAATAATTAAATGGTCTTTTTATCACTCTACCCGACGTATTTTGACCCGGGGAGTTCGAAAAACCACATTACAAGTGGCGCAAACGCTCGTAAGCATGACCAAAATGCGTTTGAATTATTTCAACTTTAAACGCCCATAAATCCTAAAATATGATACTTACGTGAAATCTGCCTGCGCCAATCGCTTTATCTTGGCAAATTACATAAGGAACAGTGAAAAAAGTGCTCGATTTCGAACTTTTAACTTTTGGGGTAAAAAAGTAGCAAAGGGGTTAACCTTCTGTTTTTTTCAAAAATCGCAAATAATTAAATGGTCTTTTTATCACTCTACCCGACGTATTTTGACCCGGGGAGTTCGAAAAACCACATTACAAGTGGCGCAAACGCTCGTAAGCATGACCAAAATGCGTTTGAATTATTTCAACTTTAAACGCCCATAAATCCTAAAATATGATACTTACGTGAAATCTGCCTGCGCCAATCGCTTTATCTCGGCAAATTACATAAGGAACAGTGAAAAAAGTGCTCGATTTCGAACTTTTAACTTTTGGGGTAAAAAAGTAGCAAAGGGGTTAACCTTCTGTTTTTTTCAAAAATCGCAAATAATTAAATGGTCTTTTTATCACTCTACCCGACGTATTTTGACCCGGGGAGTTCGAAAAACCACATTACAAGTGGCGCAAACGCTCGTAAGCATGACCAAAATGCGTTTGAATTATTTCAACTTTAAACGCCCATAAATCCTAAAATATGATACTTACGTGAAATCTGCCTGCGCCAATCGCTTTATCTCGGCAAATTACATAAGGAACAATGAAAAAAGTGCTCGATTTCGAACTTTTAACTTTTGGGGTAAAAAAGTAGCAAAGGGGTTAACCTTCTGTTTTTTTCAAAAATCGCAAATAATTAAATGGTCTTTTTATCACTCTACCCGACGTATTTTGACCCGGGGAGTTCGAAAAACCACATTACAAGTGGCGCAAACGCTCGTAAGCATGGCCAAAATGCGTTTGAATTATTTCAACTTTAAACGCCCATAAATCCTAAAATATGATACTTACGTGAAATCTGCCTGCGCCAATCGCTTTATCTCGGCAAATTACATAAGGAACAGTGAAAAAAGTGCTCGATTTCGAACTTTTAACTTTTGGGGTAAAAAAGTAGCAAAGGGGTTAACCTTCTGTTTTTTACAAAAATCGCAAATAATTAAATGGTCTTTTTATCACTCTACCCGACGTATTTTGACCCGGGGAGTTCGAAAAACCACATTACAAGTGGCGCAAACGCTCGTAAGCATGACCAAAATGCGTTTGAATTATTTCAACTTTAAACGCCCATAAATCCTAAAATATGATACTTACGTGAAATCTGCCTGCGCCAATCGCTTTATCTCGGCAAATTACATAAGGAACAGTGAAAAAAGAGCTCGATTTCGAACTTTTAACTTTTGGGGTAAAAAAGTAGCAAAGGGGTTAACCTTATGTTTTTTTCAAAAATCGCAAATAATTAAATGGTCTTTTTATCACTCTACCCGACGTATTTAGACCCGGGGAGTTCGAAAAACCACATTACAAGTGGCGCAAACGCTCGTAAGCATGACCAAAATGCGTTTGAATTATTTCAACTTTAAACGCCCATAAATCCTAAAATATGATACTTACGTGAAATCTGCCTGCGCCAATCGCTTTATCTCGGCAAATTACATAAGGAACAGTGAAAAAAGTGCTCGATTTCGAACTTTTAACTTTTGGGGTAAAAAAGTAGCAAAGGGGTTAACCTTCTGTTTTTTTCAAAAATCGCAAATAATTAAATGGTCTTTTTATCACTCTACCCGACGTATTTTGACCCGGGGAGTTCGAAAAACCACATTACAAGTGGCGCAAACGCTCGTAAGCATGACCAAAATGCGTTTGAATTATTTCAACTTTAAACGCCCATAAATCCTAAAATATGATACTTACGTGAAATCTGCCTGCGCCAATCGCTTTATCTCGGCAAATTACATAAGGAACAGTGAAAAAAGTGCTCGATTTCGAACTTTTAACTTTTGGGGTAAAAGAGTAGCAAAGGGGTTAACCTTCTGTTTTTTACAAAAATCGCAAATAATTAAATGGTCTTTTTATCACTCTACCCGACGTATTTTGACCCGGGGAGTTCGAAAAACCACATTACAAGTGGCGCAAACGCTCGTAAGCATGACCAAAATGCGTTTGAATTATTTCAACTTTAAACGCCCATAAATCCTAAAATATGATACTTACGTGAAATCTGCCTGCGCCAATCGCTTTATCTCGGCAAATTACATAAGGAACAGTGAAAAAAGTGCTCGATTTCGAACTTTTAACTTTTGGGGTAAAAAAGTAGCAAAGGGGTTAACCTTCTGTTTTTTTCAAAAATCGCAAATAATTAAATGGTCTTTTTATCACTCTACCCGACGTATTTTGACCCGGGGAGTTCGAAAAACCACATTACAAGTGGCGCAAACGCTCGTAAGCATGACCAAAATGCGTTTGAATTATTTCAACTTTAAACGCCCATAAATCCTAAAATATGATACTTACGTGAAATCTGCCTGCGCCAATCGCTTTATCTCGGCAAATTACATAAGGAACAGTGAAAAAAGTGCTCGATTTCGAACTTTTAACTTTTGGGGTAAAAAAGTAGCAAAGGGGTTAACCTTCTGTTTTTTACAAAAATCGCAAATAATTAAATGGTCTTTTTATCACTCTACCCGACGTATTTTGACCCGGGGAGTTCGAAAAACCACATTACAAGTGGCGCAAACGCTCGTAAGCATGACCAAAATGCGTTTGAATTATTTCAACTTTAAACGCCCATAAATCCTAAAATATGATACTTACGTGAAATCTGCCTGCGCCAATCGCTTTATCTCGGCAAATTACATAAGGAACAGTGAAAAAAGTGCTCGATTTCGAACATTTAACTTTTGGGGTAAAAAAGTAGCAAAGGGGTTAACCTTCTGTTTTTTTCAAAAATCGCAAATAATTAAATGGTCTTTTTATCACTCTACCCGACGTATTTTGACCCGGGGAGTTCGAAAAACCACATTACAAGTGGCGCAAACGCTCGTAAGCATGACCAAAATGCGTTTGAATTATTTCAACTTTAAACGCCCATAAATCCTAAAATATGATACTTACGTGAAATCTGCCTGCGCCAATCGCTTTATCTCGGCAAATTACATAAGGAACAGTGAAAAAAGTGCTCGATTTCGAACTTTTAACTTTTGGGGTAAAAAAGTAGCAAAGGGGTTAACCTTCTGTTTTTTTCAAAAATCGCAAATAATTAAATGGTCTTTTTATCACTCTACCCGACGTATTTTGACCCGGGGAGTTCGAAAAACCACATTACAAGTGGCGCAAACGCTCGTAAGCATGACCAAAATGCGTTTGAATTATTTCAACTTTAAACGCCCATAAATCCTAAAATATGATACTTACGTGAAATCTGCCTGCGCCAATCGCTTTATCTCGGCAAATTACATAAGGAACAGTGAAAAAAGAGCTCGATTTCGAACTTTTAACTTTTGGGGTAAAAAAGTAGCAAAGGGGTTAACCTTATGTTTTTTTCAAAAATCGCAAATAATTAAATGGTCTTTTTATCACTCTACCCGACGTATTTAGACCCGGGGAGTTCGAAAAACCACATTACAAGTGGCGCAAACGCTCGTAAGCATGACCAAAATGCGTTTGAATTATTTCAACTTTAAACGCCCATAAATCCTAAAATATGATACTTACGTGAAATCTGCCTGCGCCAATCGCTTTATCTCGGCAAATTACATAAGGAACAGTGAAAAAAGTGCTCGATTTCGAACTTTTAACTTTTGGGGTAAAAAAGTAGCAAAGGGGTTAACCTTCTGTTTTTTTCAAAAATCGCAAATAATTAAATGGTCTTTTTATCACTCTACCCGACGTATTTTGACCCGGGGAGTTCGAAAAACCACATTACAAGTGGCGCAAACGCTCGTAAGCATGACCAAAATGCGTTTGAATTATTTCAACTTTAAACGCCCATAAATCCTAAAATATGATACTTACGTGAAATCTGCCTGCGCCAATCGCTTTATCTCGGCAAATTACATAAGGAACAGTGAAAAAAGTGCTCGATTTCGAACTTTTAACTTTTGGGGTAAAAAAGTAGCAAAGGGGTTAACCTTCTGTTTTTTACAAAAATCGCAAATAATTAAATGGTCTTTTTATCACTCTACCCGACGTATTTTGACCCGGGGAGTTCGAAAAACCACATTACAAGCGGCGCAAACGCTCGTAAGCATGACCAAAATGCGTTTGAATTATTTCAACTTTAAACGCCCATAAATCCTAAAATATGATACTTACGTGAAATCTGCCTGCGCCAATCGCTTTATCTCGGCAAATTACATAAGGAACAGTGAAAAAAGTGCTCGATTTCGAACTTTTAACTTTTGGGGTAAAAAAGTAGCAAAGGGGTTAACCTTCTGTTTTTTTCAAAAATCGCAAATAATTAAATGGTCTTTTTATCACTCTACCCGACGTATTTTGACCCGGGGAGTTCGAAAAACCACATTACAAGTGGCGCAAACGCTCGTAAGCATGACCAAAATGCGTTTGAATTATTTCAACTTTAAACGCCCATAAATCCTAAAATATGATACTTACGTGAAATCTGCCTGCGCCAATCGCTTTATCTCGGCAAATTACATAAGGAACAGTGAAAAAAGTGCTCGATTTCGAACTTTTAACTTTTGGGGTAAAAAAGTAGCAAAGGGGTTAACCTTCTGTTTTTTTCAAAAATCGCAAATAATTAAATGGTCTTTTTATCACTCTACCCGACGTATTTTGACCCGGGGAGTTCGAAAAACCACATTACAAGTGGCGCAAACGCTCGTAAGCATGACCAAAATGCGTTTGAATTATTTCAACTTTAAACGCCCATAAATCCTAAAATATGATACTTACGTGAAATCTGCCTGCGCCAATCGCTTTATCTCGGCAAATTACATAAGGAACAGTGAAAAAAGAGCTCGATTTCGAACTTTTAACTTTTGGGGTAAAAAAGTAGCAAAGGGGTTAACCTTATGTTTTTTTCAAAAATCGCAAATAATTAAATGGTCTTTTTATCACTCTACCCGACGTATTTTGACCCGGGGAGTTCGAAAAACCACATTACAAGTGGCGCAAACGCTCGTAAGCATGACCAAAATGCGTTTGAATTATTTCAACTTTAAGCGCCCATAAATCCTAAAATATGATACTTACGTGAAATCTGCCTGCGCCAATCGCTTTATCTCGGCAAATTACATAAGGAACAGTGAAAAAAGTGCTCGATTTCGAACTTTTAACTTTTGGGGTAAAAAAGTAGCAAAGGGGTTAACCTTCTGTTTTTTTCAAAAATCGCAAATAATTAAATGGTCTTTTTATCACTCTACCCGACGTATTTTGACCCGGGGAGTTCGAAAAACCACATTACAAGTGGCGCAAACGCTCGTAAGCATGGCCAAAATGCGTTTGAATTATTTCAACTTTAAACGCCCATAAATCCTAAAATATGATACTTACGTGAAATCTGCCTGCGCCAATCGCTTTATCTCGGCAAATTACATAAGGAACAGTGAAAAAAGTGCTCGATTTCGAACTTTTAACTTTTGGGGTAAAAAAGTAGCAAAGGGGTTAACCTTCTGTTTTTTACAAAAATCGCAAATAATTAAATGGTCTTTTTATCACTCTACCCGACGTATTTTGACCCGGGGAGTTCGAAAAACCACATTACAAGTGGCGCAAACGCTCGTAAGCATGACCAAAATGCGTTTGAATTATTTCAACTTTAAACGCCCATAAATCCTAAAATATGATACTTACGTGAAATCTGCCTGCGCCAATCGCTTTATCTCGGCAAATTACATAAGGAACAGTGAAAAAAGAGCTCGATTTCGAACTTTTAACTTTTGGGGTAAAAAAGTAGCAAAGGGGTTAACCTTCTGTTTTTTTCAAAAATCGCAAATAATTAAATGGTCTTTTTATCACTCTACCCGACGTATTTTGACCCGGGGAGTTCGAAAAACCACATTACAAGTGGCGCAAACGCTCGTAAGCATGACCAAAATGCGTTTGAATTATTTCAACTTTAAACGCCCATAAATCCTAAAATATGATACTTACGTGAAATCTGCCTGCGCCAATCGCTTTATCTCGGCAAATTACATAAGGAACAGTGAAAAAAGTGCTCGATTTCGAACTTTTAACTTTTGGGGTAAAAAAGTAGCAAAGGGGTTAACCTTCTGTTTTTTTCAAAAATCGCAAATAATTAAATGGTCTTTTTATCACTCTACCCGACGTATTTTGACCCGGGGAGTTCGAAAAACCACATTACAAGTGGCGCAAACGCTCGTAAGCATGACCAAAATGCGTTTGAATTATTTCAACTTTAAACGCCCATAAATCCTAAAATATGATACTTACGTGAAATCTGCCTGCGCCAATCGCTTTATCTCGGCAAATTACATAAGGAACAGTGAAAAAAGTGCTCGATTTCGAACTTTTAACTTTTGGGGTAAAAAAGTAGCAAAGGGGTTAACCTTCTGTTTTTTTCAAAAATCGCAAATAATTAAATGGTCTTTTTATCACTCTACCCGACGTATTTTGACCCGGGGAGTTCGAAAAACCACATTACAAGTGGCGCAAACGCTCGTAAGCATGACCAAAATGCGTTTGAATTATTTCAACTTTAAACGCCCATAAATCCTAAAATATGATACTTACGTGAAATCTGCCTGCGCCAATCGCTTTATCTCGGCAAATTACATAAGGAACAGTGAAAAAAGTGCTCGATTTCGAACTTTTAACTTTTGGGGTAAAAAAGTAGCAAAGGGGTTAACCTTCTGTTTTTTTCAAAAATCGCAAATAATTAAATGGTCTTTTTATCACTCTACCCGACGTATTTTGACCCGGGGAGTTCGAAAAACCACATTACAAGTGGCGCAAACGCTCGTAAGCATGACCAAAATGCGTTTGAATTATTTCAACTTTAAACGCCCATAAATCCTAAAATATGATACTTACGTGAAATCTGCCTGCGCCAATCGCTTTATCTCGGCAAATTACATAAGGAACAGTGAAAAAAGTGCTCGATTTCGAACTTTTAACTTTTGGGGTAAAAAAGTAGCAAAGGGGTTAACCTTCTGTTTTTTTCAAAAATCGCAAATAATTAAATGGTCTTTTTATCACTCTACCCGACGTATTTTGACCCGGGGAGTTCGAAAAACCACATTACAAGTGGCGCAAACGCTCGTAAGCATGACCAAAATGCGTTTGAATTATTTCAACTTTAAACGCCCATAAATCCTAAAATATGATACTTACGTGAAATCTGCCTGCGCCAATCGCTTTATCTCGGCAAATTACATAAGGAACAGTGAAAAAAGTGCTCGATTTCGAACTTTTAACTTTTGGGGTAAAAAAGTAGCAAAGGGGTTAACCTTCTGTTTTTTACAAAAATCGCAAATAATTAAATGGTCTTTTTATCACTCTACCCGACGTATTTTGACCCGGGGAGTTCGAAAAACCACATTACAAGTGGCGCAAACGCTCGTAAGCATGACCAAAATGCGTTTGAATTATTTCAACTTTAAACGCCCATAAATCCTAAAATATGATACTTACGTGAAATCTGCCTACGCCAATCGCTTTATCTCGGCAAATTACATAAGGAACAGTGAAAAAAGAGCTCGATTTCGAACTTTTAACTTTTGGGGTAAAAAAGTAGCAAAGGGGTTAACCTTATGTTTTTTTCAAAAATCGCAAATAATTAAATGGTCTTTTTATCACTCTACCCGACGTATTTAGACCCGGGGAGTTCGAAAAACCACATTACAAGTGGCGCAAACGCTCGTAAGCATGACCAAAATGCGTTTGAATTATTTCAACTTTAAACGCCCATAAATCCTAAAATATGATACTTACGTGAAATCTGCCTGCGCCAATCGCTTTATCTCGGCAAATTACATAAGGAACAGTGAAAAAAGTGCTCGATTTCGAACTTTTAACTTTTGGGGTAAAAAAGTAGCAAAGGGGTTAACCTTCTGTTTTTTTCAAAAATCGCAAATAATTAAATGGTCTTTTTATCACTCTACCCGACGTATTTTGACCCGGGGAGTTCGAAAAACCACATTACAAGTGGCGCAAACGCTCGTAAGCATGACCAAAATGCGTTTGAATTATTTCAACTTTAAACGCCCATAAATCCTAAAATATGATACTTACGTGAAATCTGCCTGCGCCAATCGCTTTATCTCGGCAAATTACATAAGGAACAGTGAAAAAAGTGCTCGATTTCGAACTTTTAACTTTTGGGGTAAAAAAGTAGCAAAGGGGTTAACCTTCTGTTTTTTACAAAAATCGCAAATAATTAAATGGTCTTTTTATCACTCTACCCGACGTATTTTGACCCGGGGAGTTCGAAAAACCACATTACAAGTGGCGCAAACGCTCGTAAGCATGACCAAAATGCGTTTGAATTATTTCAACTTTAAACGCCCATAAATCCTAAAATATGATACTTACGTGAAATCTGCCTGCGCCAATCGCTTTATCTCGGCAAATTACATAAGGAACAGTGAAAAAAGTGCTCGATTTCGAACTTTTAACTTTTGGGGTAAAAAAGTAGCAAAGGGGTTAACCTTCTGTTTTTTTCAAAAATCGCAAATAATTAAATGGTCTTTTTATCACTCTACCCGACGTATTTTGACCCGGGGAGTTCGAAAAACCACATTACAAGTGGCGCAAACGCTCGTAAGCATGACCAAAATGCGTTTGAATTATTTCAACTTTAAACGCCCATAAATCCTAAAATATGATACTTACGTGAAATCTGCCTGCGCCAATCGCTTTATCTCGGCAAATTACATAAGGAACAGTGAAAAAAGTGCTCGATTTCGAACTTTTAACTTTTGGGGTAAAAAAGTAGCAAAGGGGTTAACCTTCTGTTTTTTTCAAAAATCGCAAATAATTAAATGGTCTTTTTATCACTCTACCCGACGTATTTTGACCCGGGGAGTTCGAAAAACCACATTACAAGTGGCGCAAACGCTCGTAAGCATGACCAAAATGCGTTTGAATTATTTCAACTTTAAACGCCCATAAATCCTAAAATATGATACTTACGTGAAATCTGCCTGCGCCAATCGCTTTATCTCGGCAAATTACATAAGGAACAGTGAAAAAAGAGCTCGATTTCGAACTTTTAACTTTTGGGGTAAAAAAGTAGCAAAGGGGTTAACCTTATGTTTTTTTCAAAAATCGCAAATAATTAAATGGTCTTTTTATCACTCTACCCGACGTATTTTGACCCGGGGAGTTCGAAAAACCACATTACAAGTGGCGCAAACGCTCGTAAGCATGACCAAAATGCGTTTGAATTATTTCAACTTTAAACGCCCATAAATCCTAAAATATGATACTTACGTGAAATCTGCCTGCGCCAATCGCTTTATCTCGGCAAATTACATAAGGAACAGTGAAAAAAGTGCTCGATTTCGAACTTTTAACTTTTGGGGTAAAAAAGTAGCAAAGGGGTTAACCTTCTGTTTTTTTCAAAAATCGCAAATAATTAAATGGTCTTTTTATCACTCTACCCGACGTATTTTGACCCGGGGAGTTCGAAAAACCACATTACAAGTGGCGCAAACGCTCGTAAGCATGACCAAAATGCGTTTGAATTATTTCAACTTTAAACGCCCATAAATCCTAAAATATGATACTTACGTGAAATCTGCCTGCGCCAATCGCTTTATCTCGGCAAATTACATAAGGAACAGTGAAAAAAGTGCTCGATTTCGAACTTTTAACTTTTGGGGTAAAAAAGTAGCAAAGGGGTTAACCTTCTGTTTTTTTCAAAAATCGCAAATAATTAAATGGTCTTTTTATCACTCTACCCGACGTATTTTGACCCGGGGAGTTCGAAAAACCACATTACAAGTGGTGCAAACGCTCGTAAGCATGGCCAAAATGCGTTTGAATTATTTCAACTTTAAACGCCCATAAATCCTAAAATATGATACTTACGTGAAATCTGCCTGCGCCAATCGCTTTATCTCGGCAAATTACATAAGGAACAGTGAAAAAAGTGCTCGATTTCGAACTTTTAACTTTTGGGGTAAAAAAGTAGCAAAGGGGTTAACCTTCTGTTTTTTACAAAAATCGCAAATAATTAAATGGTCTTTTTATCACTCTACCCGACGTATTTTGACCCGGGGAGTTCGAAAAACCACATTACAAGTGGCGCAAACGCTCGTAAGCATGACCAAAATGCGTTTGAATTATTTCAACTTTAAACGCCCATAAATCCTAAAATATGATACTTACGTGAAATCTGCCTACGCCAATCGCTTTATCTCGGCAAATTACATAAGGAACAGTGAAAAAAGAGCTCGATTTCGAACTTTTAACTTTTGGGGTAAAAAAGTAGCAAAGGGGTTAACCTTATGTTTTTTTCAAAAATCGCAAATAATTAAATGGTCTTTTTATCACTCTACCCGACGTATTTAGACCCGGGGAGTTCGAAAAACCACATTACAAGTGGCGCAAACGCTCGTAAGCATGACCAAAATGCGTTTGAATTATTTCAACTTTAAACGCCCATAAATCCTAAAATATGATACTTACGTGAAATCTGCCTGCGCCAATCGCTTTATCTCGGCAAATTACATAAGGAACAGTGAAAAAAGTGCTCGATTTCGAACTTTTAACTTTTGGGGTAAAAAAGTAGCAAAGGGGTTAACCTTCTGTTTTTTTCAAAAATCGCAAATAATTAAATGGTCTTTTTATCACTCTACCCGACGTATTTTGACCCGGGGAGTTCGAAAAACCACATTACAAGTGGCGCAAACGCTCGTAAGCATGACCAAAATGCGTTTGAATTATTTCAACTTTAAACGCCCATAAATCCTAAAATATGATACTTACGTGAAATCTGCCTGCGCCAATCGCTTTATCTCGGCAAATTACATAAGGAACAGTGAAAAAAGTGCTCGATTTCGAACTTTTAACTTTTGGGGTAAAAAAGTAGCAAAGGGGTTAACCTTCTGTTTTTTACAAAAATCGCAAATAATTAAATGGTCTTTTTATCACTCTACCCGACGTATTTTGACCCGGGGAGTTCGAAAAACCACATTACAAGTGGCGCAAACGCTCGTAAGCATGACCAAAATGCGTTTGAATTATTTCAACTTTAAACGCCCATAAATCCTAAAATATGATACTTACGTGAAATCTGCCTGCGCCAATCGCTTTATCTCGGCAAATTACATAAGGAACAGTGAAAAAAGTGCTCGATTTCGAACTTTTAACTTTTGGGGTAAAAAAGTAGCAAAGGGGTTAACCTTCTGTTTTTTTCAAAAATCGCAAATAATTAAATGGTCTTTTTATCACTCTACCCGACGTATTTTGACCCGGGGAGTTCGAAAAACCACATTACAAGTGGCGCAAACGCTCGTAAGCATGACCAAAATGCGTTTGAATTATTTCAACTTTAAACGCCCATAAATCCTAAAATATGATACTTACGTGAAATCTGCCTGCGCCAATCGCTTTATCTCGGCAAATTACATAAGGAACAGTGAAAAAAGTGCTCGATTTCGAACTTTTAACTTTTGGGGTAAAAAAGTAGCAAAGGGGTTAACCTTCTGTTTTTTTCAAAAATCGCAAATAATTAAATGGTCTTTTTATCACTCTACCCGACGTATTTTGACCCGGGGAGTTCGAAAAACCACATTACAAGTGGCGCAAACGCTCGTAAGCATGACCAAAATGCGTTTGAATTATTTCAACTTTAAACGCCCATAAATCCTAAAATATGATACTTACGTGAAATCTGCCTGCGCCAATCGCTTTATCTCGGCAAATTACATAAGGAACAGTGAAAAAAGAGCTCGATTTCGAACTTTTAACTTTTGGGGTAAAAAAGTAGCAAAGGGGTTAACCTTATGTTTTTTTCAAAAATCGCAAATAATTAAATGGTCTTTTTATCACTCTACCCGACGTATTTTGACCCGGGGAGTTCGAAAAACCACATTACAAGTGGCGCAAACGCTCGTAAGCATGACCAAAATGCGTTTGAATTATTTCAACTTTAAACTCCCATAAATCCTAAAATATGATACTTACGTGAAATCTGCCTGCGCCAATCGCTTTATCTCGGCAAATTACATAAGGAACAGTGAAAAAAGTGCTCGATTTCGAACTTTTAACTTTTGGGGTAAAAAAGTAGCAAAGGGGTTAACCTTCTGTTTTTTTCAAAAATCGCAAATAATTAAATGGTCTTTTTATCACTCTACCCGACGTATTTTGACCCGGGGAGTTCGAAAAACCACATTACAAGTGGCGCAAACGCTCGTAAGCATGACCAAAATGCGTTTGAATTATTTCAACTTTAAACGCCCATAAATCCTAAAATATGATACTTACGTGAAATCTGCCTGCGCCAATCGCTTTATCTCGGCAAATTACATAAGGAACAGTGAAAAAAGTGCTCGATTTCGAACTTTTAACTTTTGGGGTAAAAAAGTAGCAAAGGGGTTAACCTTCTGTTTTTTTCAAAAATCGCAAATAATTAAATGGTCTTTTTATCACTCTACCCGACGTATTTTGACCCGGGGAGTTCGAAAAACCACATTACAAGTGGCGCAAACGCTCGTAAGCATGACCAAAATGCGTTTGAATTATTTCAACTTTAAACGCCCATAAATCCTAAAATATGATACTTACGTGAAATCTGCCTGCGCCAATCGCTTTATCTCGGCAAATTACATAAGGAACAGTGAAAAAAGTGCTCGATTTCGAACTTTTAACTTTTGGGGTAAAAAAGTAGCAAAGGGGTTAACCTTCTGTTTTTTTCAAAAATCGCAAATAATTAAATGGTCTTTTTATCACTCTACCCGACGTATTTTGACCCGGGGAGTTCGAAAAACCACATTACAAGTGGCGCAAACGCTCGTAAGCATGACCAAAATGCGTTTGAATTATTTCAACTTTAAACGCCCATAAATCCTAAAATATGATACTTACGTGAAATCTGCCTGCGCCAATCGCTTTATCTCGGCAAATTACATAAGGAACAGTGAAAAAAGTGCTCGATTTCGAACTTTTAACTTTTGGGGTAAAAAAGTAGCAAAGGGGTTAACCTTCTGTTTTTTACAAAAATCGCAAATAATTAAATGGTCTTTTTATCACTCTACCCGACGTATTTTGACCCGGGGAGTTCGAAAAACCACATTACAAGTGGCGCAAACGCTCGTAAGCATGACCAAAATGCGTTTGAATTATTTCAACTTTAAACGCCCATAAATCCTAAAATATGATACTTACGTGAAATCTGCCTGCGCCAATCGCTTTATCTCGGCAAATTACATAAGGAACAGTGAAAAAAGTGCTCGATTTCGAACTTTTAACTTTTGGGGTAAAAAAGTAGCAAAGGGGTTAACCTTCTGTTTTTTTCAAAAATCGCAAATAATTAAATGGTCTTTTTATCACTCTACCCGACGTATTTTGACCCGGGGAGTTCGAAAAACCACATTACAAGTGGCGCAAACGCTCGTAAGCATGACCAAAATGCGTTTGAATTATTTCAACTTTAAACGCCCATAAATCCTAAAATATGATACTTACGTGAAATCTGCCTGCGCCAATCGCTTTATCTCGGCAAATTACATAAGGAACAGTGAAAAAAGTGCTCGATTTCGAACTTTTAACTTTTGGGGTAAAAAAGTAGCAAAGGGGTTAACCTTCTGTTTTTTTCAAAAATCGCAAATATTTAAATGGTCTTTTTATCACTCTACCCGACGTATTTTGACCCGGGGAGTTCGAAAAACCACATTACAAGTGGCGCAAACGCTCGTAAGCATGACCAAAATGCGTTTGAATTATTTCAACTTTAAACGCCCATAAATCCTAAAATATGATACTTACGTGAAATCTGCCTGCGCCAATCGCTTTATCTCGGCAAATTACATAAGGAACAGTGAAAAAAGTGCTCGATTTCGAACTTTTAACTTTTGGGGTAAAAAAGTAGCAAAGGGGTTAACCTTCTGTTTTTTACAAAAATCGCAAATAATTAAATGGTCTTTTTATCACTCTACCCGACGTATTTTGACCCGGGGAGTTCGAAAAACCACATTACAAGTGGCGCAAACGCTCGTAAGCATGACCAAAATGCGTTTGAATTATTTCAACTTTAAACGCCCATAAATCCTAAAATATGATACTTACGTGAAATCTGCCTGCGCCAATCGCTTTATCTCGGCAAATTACATAAGGAACAGTGAAAAAAGTGCTCGATTTCGAACTTTTAACTTTTGGGGTAAAAAAGTAGCAAAGGGGTTAACCTTCTGTTTTTTACAAAAATCGCAAATAATTAAATGGTCTTTTTATCACTCTACCCGACGTATTTTGACCCGGGGAGTTCGAAAAACCACATTACAAGTGGCGCAAACGCTCGTAAGCATGACCAAAATGCGTTTGAATTATTTCAACTTTAAACGCCCATAAATCCTAAAATATGATACTTACGTGAAATCTGCCTGCGCCAATCGCTTTATCTCGGCAAATTACATAAGGAACAGTGAAAAAAGTGCTCGATTTCGAACTTTTAACTTTTGGGGTAAAAAAGTAGCAAAGGGGTTAACCTTCTGTTTTTTACAAAAATCGCAAATAATTAAATGGTCTTTTTATCACTCTACCCGACGTATTTTGACCCGGGGAGTTCGAAAAACCACATTACAAGTGGCGCAAACGCTCGTAAGCATGACCAAAATGCGTTTGAATTATTTCAACTTTAAACGCCCATAAATCCTAAAATATGATACTTACGTGAAATCTGCCTGCGCCAATCGCTTTATCTCGGCAAATTACATAAGGAACAGTGAAAAAAGTGCTCGATTTCGAACTTTTAACTTTTGGGGTAAAAAAGTAGCAAAGGGGTTAACCTTCTGTTTTTTTCAAAAATCGCAAATAATTAAATGGTCTTTTTATCACTCTACCCGACGTATTTTGACCCGGGGAGTTCGAAAAACCACATTACAAGTGGCGCAAACGCTCGTAAGCATGACCAAAATGCGTTTGAATTATTTCAACTTTAAACGCCCATAAATCCTAAAATATGATACTTACGTGAAATCTGCCTGAGCCAATCGCTTTATCTCGGCAAATTACATAAGGAACAGTGAAAAAAGTGCTCGATTTCGAACTTTTAACTTTTGGGGTAAAAAAGTAGCAAAGGGGTTAACCTTCTGTTTTTTTCAAAAATCGCAAATAATTAAATGGTCTTTTTATCACTCTACCCGACGTATTTTGACCCGGGGAGTTCGAAAAACCACATTACAAGTGGCGCAAACGCTCGTAAGCATGACCAAAATGCGTTTGAATTATTTCATCTTTAAACGCCCATAAATCCTAAAATATGATACTTACGTGAAATCTGCCTGCGCCAATCGCTTTATCTCGGCAAATTACATAAGGAACAGTGAAAAAAGTGCTCGATTTCGAACTTTTAACTTTTGGGGTAAAAAAGTAGCAAAGGGGTTAACCTTCTGTTTTTTTCAAAAATCGCAAATAATTAAATGGTCTTTTTATCACTCTACCCGACGTATTTTGACCCGGGGAGTTCGAAAAACCACATTACAAGTGGCGCAAACGCTCGTAAGCATGACCAAAATGCGTTTGAATTATTTCAACTTTAAACGCCCATAAATCCTAAAATATGATACTTACGTGAAATCTGCCTGCGCCAATCGCTTTATCTCGGCAAATTACATAAGGAACAGTGAAAAAAGTGCTCGATTTCGAACTTTTAACTTTTGGGGTAAAAAAGTAGCAAAGGGGTTAACCTTCTGTTTTTTTCAAAAATCGCAAATAATTAAATGGTCTTTTTATCACTCTACCCGACGTATTTTGACCCGGGGAGTTCGAAAAACCACATTACAAGTGGCGCAAACGCTCGTAAGCATGACCAAAATGCGTTTGAATTATTTCAACTTTAAACGCCCATAAATCCTAAAATATGATACTTACGTGAAATCTGCCTGCGCCAATCGCTTTATCTCGGCAAATTACATAAGGAACAGTGAAAAAAGTGCTCGATTTCGAACTTTTAACTTTTGGGGTAAAAAAGTAGCAAAGGGGTTAACCTTCTGTTTTTTTCAAAAATCGCAAATAATTAAATGGTCTTTTTATCACTCTACCCGACGTATTTTGACCCGGGGAGTTCGAAAAACCACATTACAAGTGGCGCAAACGCTCGTAAGCATGACCAAAATGCGTTTGAATTATTTCAACTTTAAACGCCCATAAATCCTAAAATATGATACTTACGTGAAATCTGCCTGCGCCAATCGCTTTATCTCGGCAAATTACATAAGGAACAGTGAAAAAAGTGCTCGATTTCGAACTTTTAACTTTTGGGGTAAAAAAGTAGCAAAGGGGTTAACCTTATGTTTTTTTCAAAAATCGCAAATAATTAAATGGTCTTTTTATCACTCTACCCGACGTATTTTGACCCGGGGAGTTCGAAAAACCACATTACAAGTGGCGCAAACGCTCGTAAGCATGACCAAAATGCGTTTGAATTATTTCAACTTTAAACGCCCATAAATCCTAAAATATGATACTTACGTGAAATCTGCCTGCGCCAATCGCTTTATCTCGGCAAATTACATAAGGAACAGTGAAAAAAGTGCTCGATTTCGAACTTTTAACTTTTGGGGTAAAAAAGTAGCAAAGGGGTTAACCTTCTGTTTTTTTCAAAAATCGCAAATAATTAAATGGTCTTTTTATCACTCTACCCGACGTATTTTGACCCGGGGAGTTCGAAAAACCACATTACAAGTGGCGCAAACGCTCGTAAGCATGACCAAAATGCGTTTGAATTATTTCAACTTTAAACGCCCATAAATCCTAAAATATGATACTTACGTGAAATCTGCCTGCGCCAATCGCTTTATCTCGGCAAATTACATAAGGAACAGTGAAAAAAGTGCTCGATTTCGAACTTTTAACTTTTGGGGTAAAAAAGTAGCAAAGGGGTTAACCTTCTGTTTTTTACAAAAATCGCAAATAATTAAATGGTCTTTTTATCACTCTACCCGACGTATTTTGACCCGGGGAGTTCGAAAAACCACATTACAAGTGGCGCAAACGCTCGTAAGCATGACCAAAATGCGTTTGAATTATTTCAACTTTAAACGCCCATAAATCCTAAAATATGATACTTACGTGAAATCTGCCTGCGCCAATCGCTTTATCTCGGCAAATTACATAAGGAACAGTGAAAAAAGAGCTCGATTTCGAACTTTTAACTTTTGGGGTAAAAAAGTAGCAAAGGGGTTAACCTTATGTTTTTTTCAAAAATCGCAAATAATTAAATGGTCTTTTTATCACTCTACCCGACGTATTTTGACCCGGGGAGTTCGAAAAACCACATTACAAGTGGCGCAAACGCTCGTAAGCATGACCAAAATGCGTTTGAATTATTTCAACTTTAAACGCCCATAAATCCTAAAATATGATACTTACGTGAAATCTGCCTGCGCCAATCGCTTTATCTCGGCAAATTACATAAGGAACAGTGAAAAAAGTGCTCGATTTCGAACTTTTAACTTTTGGGGTAAAAAAGTAGCAAAGGGGTTAACCTTCTGTTTTTTTCAAAAATCGCAAATAATTAAATGGTCTTTTTATCACTCTACCCGACGTATTTTGACCCGGGGAGTTCGAAAAACCACATTACAAGTGGCGCAAACGCTCGTAAGCATGACCAAAATGCGTTTGAATTATTTCAACTTTAAACGCCCATAAATCCTAAAATATGATACTTACGTGAAATCTGCCTGCGCCAATCGCTTTATCTCGGCAAATTACATAAGGAACAGTGAAAAAAGTGCTCGATTTCGAACTTTTAACTTTTGGGGTAAAAAAGTAGCAAAGGGGTTAACCTTCTGTTTTTTTCAAAAATCGCAAATAATTAAATGGTCTTTTTATCACTCTACCCGACGTATTTTGACCCGGGGAGTTCGAAAAACCACATTACAAGTGGCGCAAACGCTCGTAAGCATGACCAAAATGCGTTTGAATTATTTCAACTTTAAACGCCCATAAATCCTAAAATATGATACTTACGTGAAATCTGCCTGCGCCAATCGCTTTATCTCGGCAAATTACATAAGGAACAGTGAAAAAAGTGCTCGATTTCGAACTTTTAACTTTTGGGGTAAAAAAGTAGCAAAGGGGTTAACCTTCTGTTTTTTTCAAAAATCGCAAATAATTAAATGGTCTTTTTATCACTCTACCCGACGTATTTTGACCCGGGGAGTTCGAAAAACCACATTACAAGTGGCGCAAACGCTCGTAAGCATGACCAAAATGCGTTTGAATTATTTCAACTTTAAACGCCCATAAATCCTAAAATATGATACTTACGTGAAATCTGCCTGCGCCAATCGCTTTATCTCGGCAAATTACATAAGGAACAGTGAAAAAAGTGCTCGATTTCGAACTTTTAACTTTTGGGGTAAAAAAGTAGCAAAGGGGTTAACCTTCTGTTTTTTTCAAAAATCGCAAATAATTAAATGGTCTTTTTATCACTCTACCCGACGTATTTTGACCCGGGGAGTTCGAAAAACCACATTACAAGTGGCGCAAACGCTCGTAAGCATGACCAAAATGCGTTTGAATTATTTCAACTTGAAACGCCCATAAATCCTAAAATATGATACTTACGTGAAATCTGCCTGCGCCAATCGCTTTATCTCGGCAAATTACATAAGGAACAGTGAAAAAAGTGCTCGATTTCGAACTTTTAACTTTTGGGGTAAAAAAGTAGCAAAGGGGTTAACCTTCTGTTTTTTACAAAAATCGCAAATAATTAAATGGTCTTTTTATCACTCTACCCGACGTATTTTGACCCGGGGAGTTCGAAAAACCACATTACAAGTGGCGCAAACGCTCGTAAGCATGACCAAAATGCGTTTGAATTATTTCAACTTTAAACGCCCATAAATCCTAAAATATGATACTTACGTGAAATCTGCCTGCGCCAATCGCTTTATCTCGGCAAATTACATAAGGAACAGTGAAAAAAGTGCTCGATTTCGAACTTTTAACTTTTGGGGTAAAAAAGTAGCAAAGGGGTTAACCTTCTGTTTTTTTCAAAAATCGCAAATAATTAAATGGTCTTTTTATCACTCTACCCGACGTATTTTGACCCGGGGAGTTCGAAAAACCACATTACAAGTGGCGCAAACGCTCGTAAGCATGACCAAAATGCGTTTGAATTATTTCAACTTTAAACGCCCATAAATCCTAAAATATGATACTTACGTGAAATCTGCCTGCGCCAATCGCTTTATCTCGGCAAATTACATAAGGAACAGTGAAAAAAGTGCTCGATTTCGAACTTTTAACTTTTGGGGTAAAAAAGTAGCAAAGGGGTTAACCTTCTGTTTTTTTCAAAAATCGCAAATAATTAAATGGTCTTTTTATCACTCTACCCGACGTATTTTGACCCGGGGAGTTCGAAAAACCACATTACAAGTGGCGCAAACGCTCGTAAGCATGACCAAAATGCGTTTGAATTATTTCAACTTTAAACGCCCATAAATCCTAAAATATGATACTTACGTGAAATCTGCCTGCGCCAATCGCTTTATCTCGGCAAATTACATAAGGAACAGTGAAAAAAGTGCTCGATTTCGAACTTTTAACTTTTGGGGTAAAAAAGTAGCAAAGGGGTTAACCTTCTGTTTTTTACAAAAATCGCAAATAATTAAATGGTCTTTTTATCACTCTACCCGACGTATTTTGACCCGGGGAGTTCGAAAAACCACATTACAAGTGGCGCAAACGCTCGTAAGCATGACCAAAATGCGTTTGAATTATTTCAACTTTAAACGCCCATAAATCCTAAAATATGATACTTACGTGAAATCTGCCTGCGCCAATCGCTTTATCTCGGCAAATTACATAAGGAACAGTGAAAAAAGTGCTCGATTTCGAACTTTTAACTTTTGGGGTAAAAAAGTAGCAAAGGGGTTAACCTTCTGTTTTTTTCAAAAATCGCAAATAATTAAATGGTCTTTTTATCACTCTACCCGACGTATTTTGACCCGGGGAGTTCGAAAAACCACATTACAAGTGGCGCAAACGCTCGTAAGCATGACCAAAATGCGTTTGAATTATTTCAACTTTAAACGCCCATAAATCCTAAAATATGATACTTACGTGAAATCTGCCTGCGCCAATCGCTTTATCTCGGCAAATTACATAAGGAACAGTGAAAAAAGTGCTCGATTTCGAACTTTTAACTTTTGGGGTAAAAAAGTAGCAAAGGGGTTAACCTTCTGTTTTTTACAAAAATCGCAAATAATTAAATGGTCTTTTTATCACTCTACCCGACGTATTTTGACCCGGGGAGTTCGAAAAACCACATTACAAGTGGCGCAAACGCTCGTAAGCATGACCAAAATGCGTTTGAATTATTTCAACTTTAAACGCCCATAAATCCTAAAATATGATACTTACGTGAAATCTGCCTGCGCCAATCGCTTTATCTCGGCAAATTACATAAGGAACAGTGAAAAAAGTGCTCGATTTCGAACTTTTAACTTTTGGGGTAAAAAAGTAGCAAAGGGGTTAACCTTCTGTTTTTTTCAAAAATCGCAAATAATTAAATGGTCTTTTTATCACTCTACCCGACGTATTTTGACCCGGGGAGTTCGAAAAACCACATTACAAGTGGCGCAAACGCTCGTAAGCATGACCAAAATGCGTTTGAATTATTTCAACTTTAAACGCCCATAAATCCTAAAATATGATACTTACGTGAAATCTGCCTGCGCCAATCGCTTTATCTCGGCAAATTACATAAGGAACAGTGAAAAAAGTGCTCGATTTCGAACTTTTAACTTTTGGGGTAAAAAAGTAGCAAAGGGGTTAACCTTCTGTTTTTTTCAAAAATCGCAAATATTTAAATGGTCTTTTTATCACTCTACCCGACGTATTTTGACCCGGGGAGTTCGAAAAACCACATTACAAGTGGCGCAAACGCTCGTAAGCATGACCAAAATGCGTTTGAATTATTTCAACTTTAAACGCCCATAAATCCTAAAATATGATACTTACGTGAAATCTGCCTGCGCCAATCGCTTTATCTCGGCAAATTACATAAGGAACAGTGAAAAAAGTGCTCGATTTCGAACTTTTAACTTTTGGGGTAAAAAAGTAGCAAAGGGGTTAACCTTCTGTTTTTTACAAAAATCGCAAATAATTAAATGGTCTTTTTATCACTCTACCCGACGTATTTTGACCCGGGGAGTTCGAAAAACCACATTACAAGTGGCGCAAACGCTCGTAAGCATGACCAAAATGCGTTTGAATTATTTCAACTTTAAACGCCCATAAATCCTAAAATATGATACTTACGTGAAATCTGCCTGCGCCAATCGCTTTATCTCGGCAAATTACATAAGGAACCGACGTATTTTGACCCGGGGAGTTCGAAAAACCACATTACAAGTGGCGCAAACGCTCGTAAGCATGACCAAAATGCGTTTGAATTATTTCAACTTTAAACGCCCATAAATCCTAAAATATGATACTTACGTGAAATCTGCCTGCGCCAATCGCTTTATCTCGGCAAATTACATAAGGAACAGTGAAAAAAGTGCTCGATTTCGAACTTTTAACTTTTGGGGTAAAAAAGTAGCAAAGGGGTTAACCTTCTGTTTTTTACAAAAATCGCAAATAATTAAATGGTCTTTTTATCACTCTACCCGACGTATTTTGACCCGGGGAGTTCGAAAAACCACATTACAAGTGGCGCAAACGCTCGTAAGCATGACCAAAATGCGTTTGAATTATTTCAACTTTAAACGCCCATAAATCCTAAAATATGATACTTACGTGAAATCTGCCTGCGCCAATCGCTTTATCTCGGCAAATTACATAAGGAACAGTGAAAAAAGTGCTCGATTTCGAACTTTTAACTTTTGGGGTAAAAAAGTAGCAAAGGGGTTAACCTTCTGTTTTTTTCAAAAATCGCAAATAATTAAATGGTCTTTTTATCACTCTACCCGACGTATTTTGACCCGGGGAGTTCGAAAAACCACATTACAAGTGGCGCAAACGCTCGTAAGCATGACCAAAATGCGTTTGAATTATTTCAACTTTAAACGCCCATAAATCCTAAAATATGATACTTACGTGAAATCTGCCTGAGCCAATCGCTTTATCTCGGCAAATTACATAAGGAACAGTGAAAAAAGTGCTCGATTTCGAACTTTTAACTTTTGGGGTAAAAAAGTAGCAAAGGGGTTAACCTTCTGTTTTTTTCAAAAATCGCAAATAATTAAATGGTCTTTTTATCACTCTACCCGACGTATTTTGACCCGGGGAGTTCGAAAAACCACATTACAAGTGGCGCAAACGCTCGTAAGCATGACCAAAATGCGTTTGAATTATTTCAACTTTAAACGCCCATAAATCCTAAAATATGATACTTACGTGAAATCTGCCTGCGCCAATCGCTTTATCTCGGCAAATTACATAAGGAACAGTGAAAAAAGTGCTCGATTTCGAACTTTTAACTTTTGGGGTAAAAAAGTAGCAAAGGGGTTAACCTTCTGTTTTTTTCAAAAATCGCAAATAATTAAATGGTCTTTTTATCACTCTACCCGACGTATTTTGACCCGGGGAGTTCGAAAAACCACATTACAAGTGGCGCAAACGCTCGTAAGCATGACCAAAATGCGTTTGAATTATTTCAACTTTAAACGCCCATAAATCCTAAAATATGATACTTACGTGAAATCTGCCTGCGCCAATCGCTTTATCTCGGCAAATTACATAAGGAACAGTGAAAAAAGTGCTCGATTTCGAACTTTTAACTTTTGGGGTAAAAAAGTAGCAAAGGGGTTAACCTTCTGTTTTTTTCAAAAATCGCAAATAATTAAATGGTCTTTTTATCACTCTACCCGACGTATTTTGACCCGGGGAGTTCGAAAAACCACATTACAAGTGGCGCAAACGCTCGTAAGCATGACCAAAATGCGTTTGAATTATTTCAACTTTAAACGCCCATAAATCCTAAAATATGATACTTACGTGAAATCTGCCTGCGCCAATCGCTTTATCTCGGCAAATTACATAAGGAACAGTGAAAAAAGTGCTCGATTTCGAACTTTTAACTTTTGGGGTAAAAAAGTAGCAAAGGGGTTAACCTTCTGTTTTTTACAAAAATCGCAAATAATTAAATGGTCTTTTTATCACTCTACCCGACGTATTTTGACCCGGGGAGTTCGAAAAACCACATTACAAGTGGCGCAAACGCTCGTAAGCATGACCAAAATGCGTTTGAATTATTTCAACTTTAAACGCCCATAAATCCTAAAATATGATACTTACGTGAAATCTGCCTGCGCCAATCGCTTTATCTCGGCAAATTACATAAGGAACAGTGAAAAAAGTGCTCGATTTCGAACTTTTAACTTTTGGGGTAAAAAAGTAGCAAAGGGGTTAACCTTCTGTTTTTTTCAAAAATCGCAAATAATTAAATGGTCTTTTTATCACTCTACCCGACGTATTTTGACCCGGGGAGTTCGAAAAACCACATTACAAGTGGCGCAAACGCTCGTAAGCATGACCAAAATGCGTTTGAATTATTTCAACTTTAAACGCCCATAAATCCTAAAATATGATACTTACGTGAAATCTGCCTGCGCCAATCGCTTTATCTCGGCAAATTACATAAGGAACAGTGAAAAAAGAGCTCGATTTCGAACTTTTAACTTTTGGGGTAAAAAAGTAGCAAAGGGGTTAACCTTCTGTTTTTTTCAAAAATCGCAAATAATTAAATGGTCTTTTTATCACTCTACCCGACGTATTTTGACCCGGGGAGTTCGAAAAACCACATTACAAGTGGCGCAAACGCTCGTAAGCATGACCAAAATGCGTTTGAATTATTTCAACTTTAAACGCCCATAAATCCTAAAATATGATACTTACGTGAAATCTGCCTGCGCCAATCGCTTTATCTCGGCAAATTACATAAGGAACAGTGAAAAAAGTGCTCGATTTCGAACTTTTAACTTTTGGGGTAAAAAAGTAGCAAAGGGGTTAACCTTCTGTTTTTTTCAAAAATCGCAAATAATTAAATGGTCTTTTTATCACTCTACCCGACGTATTTTGACCCGGGGAGTTCGAAAAACCACATTACAAGTGGCGCAAACGCTCGTAAGCATGACCAAAATGCGTTTGAATTATTTCAACTTTAAACGCCCATAAATCCTAAAATATGATACTTACGTGAAATCTGCCTGCGCCAATCGCTTTATCTCGGCAAATTACATAAGGAACAGTGCAAAAAGAGCTCGATTTCGAACTTTTAACTTTTGGGGTAAAAAAGTAGCAAAGGGGTTAACCTTCTGTTTTTTTCAAAAATCGCAAATAATTAAATGGTCTTTTTATCACTCTACCCGACGTATTTTGACCCGGGGAGTTCGAAAAACCACATTACAAGTGGCGCAAACGCTCGTAAGCATGACCAAAATGCGTTTGAATTATTTCAACTTTAAACGCCCATAAATCCTAAAATATGATACTTACGTGAAATCTGCCTGCGCCAATCGCTTTATCTCGGCAAATTACATAAGGAACAGTGAAAAAAGTGCTCGATTTCGAACTTTTAACTTTTGGGGTAAAAAAGTAGCAAAGGGGTTAACCTTCTGTTTTTTTCAAAATTCGCAAATAATTAAATGGTCTTTTTATCACTCTACCCGACGTATTTTGACCCGGGGAGTTCGAAAAACCACATTACAAGTGGCGCAAACGCTCGTAAGCATGACCAAAATGCGTTTGAATTATTTCAACTTTAAACGCCCATAAATCCTAAAATATGATACTTACGTGAAATCTGCCTGCGCCAATCGCTTTATCTCGGCAAATTACATAAGGAACAGTGAAAAAAGTGCTCGATTTCGAACTTTTAACTTTTGGGGTAAAAAAGTAGCAAAGGGGTTAACCTTCTGTTTTTTTCAAAAATCGCAAATAATTAAATGGTCTTTTTATCACTCTACCCGACGTATTTTGACCCGGGGAGTTCGAAAAACCACATTACAAGTGGCGCAAACGCTCGTAAGCATGACCAAAATGCGTTTGAATTATTTCAACTTTAAACGCCCATAAATCCTAAAATATGATACTTACGTGAAATCTGCCTGCGCCAATCGCTTTATCTCGGCAAATTACATAAGGAACAGTGAAAAAAGTGCTCGATTTCGAACTTTTAACTTTTGGGGTAAAAAAGTAGCAAAGGGGTTAACCTTCTGTTTTTTTCAAAAATCGCAAATAATTAAATGGTCTTTTTATCACTCTACCCGACGTATTTTGACCCGGGGAGTTCGAAAAACCACATTACAAGTGGCGCAAACGCTCGTAAGCATGACCAAAATGCGTTTGAATTATTTCAACTTTAAACGCCCATAAATCCTAAAATATGATACTTACGTGAAATCTGCCTGCGCCAATCGCTTTATCTCGGCAAATTACATAAGGAACAGTGAAAAAAGTGCTCGATTTCGAACTTTTAACTTTTGGGGTAAAAAAGTAGCAAAGGGGTTAACCTTCTGTTTTTTTCAAAAATCGCAAATAATTAACTGGTCTTTTTATCACTCTACCCGACGTATTTTGACCCGGGGAGTTCGAAAAACCACATTACAAGTGGCGCAAACGCTCGTAAGCATGACCAAAATGCGTTTGAATTATTTCAACTTTAAACGCCCATAAATCCTAAAATATGATACTTACGTGAAATCTGCCTGCGCCAATCGCTTTATCTCGGCAAATTACATAAGGAACAGTGAAAAAAGTGCTCGATTTCGAACTTTTAACTTTTGGGGTAAAAAAGTAGCAAAGGGGTTAACCTTCTGTTTTTTTCAAAAATCGCAAATAATTAAATGGTCTTTTTATCACTCTACCCGACGTATTTTGACCCGGGGAGTTCGAAAAACCACATTACAAGTGGCGCAAACGCTCGTAAGCATGACCAAAATGCGTTTGAATTATTTCAACTTTAAACGCCCATAAATCCTAAAATATGATACTTACGTGAAATCTGCCTGCGCCAATCGCTTTATCTCGGCAAATTACATAAGGAACAGTGAAAAAAGTGCTCGATTTCGAACTTTTAACTTTTGGGGTAAAAAAGTAGCAAAGGGGTTAACCTTCTGTTTTTTTCAAAAATCGCAAATAATTAAATGGTCTTTTTATCACTCTACCCGACGTATTTTGACCCGGGGAGTTCGAAAAACCACATTACAAGTGGCGCAAACGCTCGTAAGCATGACCAAAATGCGTTTGAATTATTTCAACTTTAAACGCCCATAAATCCTAAAATATGATACTTACGTGAAATCTGCCTGCGCCAATCGCTTTATCTCGGCAAATTACATAAGGAACAGTGAAAAAAGTGCTCGATTTCGAACTTTTAACTTTTGGGGTAAAAAAGTAGCAAAGGGGTTAACCTTCTGTTTTTTTCAAAAATCGCAAATAATTAAATGGTCTTTTTATCACTCTACCCGACGTATTTTGACCCGGGGAGTTCGAAAAACCACATTACAAGTGGCGCAAACGCTCGTAAGCATGACCAAAATGCGTTTGAATTATTTCAACTTTAAACGCCCATAAATCCTAAAATATGATACTTACGTGAAATCTGCCTGCGCCAATCGCTTTATCTCGGCAAATTACATAAGGAACAGTGAAAAAAGTGCTCGATTTCGAACTTTTAACTTTTGGGGTAAAAAAGTAGCAAAGGGGTTAACCTTCTGTTTTTTTCAAAAATCGCAAATAATTAAATGGTCTTTTTATCACTCTACCCGACGTATTTTGACCCGGGGAGTTCGAAAAACCACATTACAAGTGGCGCAAACGCTCGTAAGCATGACCAAAATGCGTTTGAATTATTTCAACTTTAAACGCCCATAAATCCTAAAATATGATACTTACGTGAAATCTGCCTGCGCCAATCGCTTTATCTCGGCAAATTACATAAGGAACAGTGAAAAAAGTGCTCGATTTCGAACTTTTAACTTTTGGGGTAAAAAAGTAGCAAAGGGGTTAACCTTCTGTTTTTTTCAAAAATCGCAAATAATTAAATGGTCTTTTTATCACTCTACCCGACGTATTTTGACCCGGGGAGTTCGAAAAACCACATTACAAGTGGCGCAAACGCTCGTAAGCATGACCAAAATGCGTTTGAATTATTTCAACTTTAAACGCCCATAAATCCTAAAATATGATACTTACGTGAAATCTGCCTGCGCCAATCGCTTTATCTCGGCAAATTACATAAGGAACAGTGAAAAAAGTGCTCGATTTCGAACTTTTAACTTTTGGGGTAAAAAAGTAGCAAAGGGGTTAACCTTCTGTTTTTTTCAAAAATCGCAAATAATTAAATGGTCTTTTTATCACTCTACCCGACGTATTTTGACCCGGGGAGTTCGAAAAACCACATTACAAGTGGCGCAAACGCTCGTAAGCATGACCAAAATGGGTTTGAATTATTTCAACTTTAAACGCCCATAAATCCTAAAATATGATACTTACGTGAAATCTGCCTGCGCCAATCGCTTTATCTCGGCAAATTACATAAGGAACAGTGAAAAAAGTGCTCGATTTCGAACTTTTAACTTTTGGGGTAAAAAAGTAGCAAAGGGGTTAACCTTCTGTTTTTTTCAAAAATCGCAAATAATTAAATGGTCTTTTTATCACTCTACCCGACGTATTTTGACCCGGGGAGTTCGAAAAACCACATTACAAGTGGCGCAAACGCTCGTAAGCATGATCAAAATGCGTTTGAATTATTTCAACTTTAAACGCCCATAAATCCTAAAATATGATACTTACGTGAAATCTGCCTGCGCCAATCGCTTTATCTCGGCAAATTACATAAGGAACAGTGAAAAAAGTGCTCGATTTCGAACTTTTAACTTTTGGGGTAAAAAAGTAGCAAAGGGGTTAACCTTCTGTTTTTTACAAAATTCGCAAATAATTAAATGGTCTTTTTATCACTCTACCCGACGTATTTTGACCCGGGGAGTTCGAAAAACCACATTACAAGTGGCGCAAACGCTCGTAAGCATGACCAAAATGCGTTTGAATTATTTCAACTTTAAACGCCCATAAATCCTAAAATATGATACTTACGTGAAATCTGCCTGCGCCAATCGCTTTATCTCGGCAAATTACATAAGGAACAGTGAAAAAAGTGCTCGATTTCGAACTTTTAACTTTTGGGGTAAAAAAGTAGCAAAGGGGTTAACCTTCTGTTTTTTTCAAAAATCGCAAATAATTAAATGGTCTTTTTATCACTCTACCCGACGTATTTTGACCCGGGGAGTTCGAAAAACCACATTACAAGTGGCGCAAACGCTCGTAAGCATGACCAAAATGCGTTTGAATTATTTCAACTTTAAACGCCCATAAATCCTAAAATATGATACTTACGTGAAATCTGCCTGCGCCAATCGCTTTATCTCGGCAAATTACATAAGGAACAGTGAAAAAAGTGCTCGATTTCGAACTTTTAACTTTTGGGGTAAAAAAGTAGCAAAGGGGTTAACCTTCTGTTTTTTTCAAAAATCGCAAATAATTAAATGGTCTTTTTATCACTCTACCCGACGTATTTTGACCCGGGGAGTTCGAAAAACCACATTACAAGTGGCGCAAACGCTCGTAAGCATGACCAAAATGCGTTTGAATTATTTCAACTTTAAACGCCCATAAATCCTAAAATATGATACTTACGTGAAATCTGCCTGCGCCAATCGCTTTATCTCGGCAAATTACATAAGGAACAGTGAAAAAAGTGCTCGATTTCGAACTTTTAACTTTTGGGGTAAAAAAGTAGCAAAGGGGTTAACCTTCTGTTTTTTTCAAAAATCGCAAATAATTAAATGGTCTTTTTATCACTCTACCCGACGTATTTTGACCCGGGGAGTTCGAAAAACCACATTACAAGTGGCGCAAACGCTCGTAAGCATGACCAAAATGCGTTTGAATTATTTCAACTTTAAACGCCCATAAATCCTAAAATATGATACTTACGTGAAATCTGCCTGCGCCAATCGCTTTATCTCGGCAAATTACATAAGGAACAGTGAAAAAAGTGCTCGATTTCGAACTTTTAACTTTTGGGGTAAAAAAGTAGCAAAGGGGTTAACCTTCTGTTTTTTTCAAAAATCGCAAATAATTAAATGGTCTTTTTATCACTCTACCCGACGTATTTTGACCCGGGGAGTTCGAAAAACCACATTACAAGTGGCGCAAACGCTCGTAAGCATGACCAAAATGGGTTTGAATTATTTCAACTTTAAACGCCCATAAATCCTAAAATATGATACTTACGTGAAATCTGCCTGCGCCAATCGCTTTATCTCGGCAAATTACATAAGGAACAGTGAAAAAAGTGCTCGATTTCGAACTTTTAACTTTTGGGGTAAAAAAGTAGCAAAGGGGTTAACCTTCTGTTTTTTTCAAAAATCGCAAATAATTAAATGGTCTTTTTATCACTCTACCCGACGTATTTTGACCCGGGGAGTTCGAAAAACCACATTACAAGTGGCGCAAACGCTCGTAAGCATGATCAAAATGCGTTTGAATTATTTCAACTTTAAACGCCCATAAATCCTAAAATATGATACTTACGTGAAATCTGCCTGCGCCAATCGCTTTATCTCGGCAAATTACATAAGGAACAGTGAAAAAAGTGCTCGATTTCGAACTTTTAACTTTTGGGGTAAAAAAGTAGCAAAGGGGTTAACCTTCTGTTTTTTACAAAAATCGCAAATAATTAAATGGTCTTTTTATCACTCTACCCGACGTATTTTGACCCGGGGAGTTCGAAAAACCACATTACAAGTGGCGCAAACGCTCGTAAGCATGACCAAAATGCGTTTGAATTATTTCAACTTTAAACGCCCATAAATCCTAAAATATGATACTTACGTGAAATCTGCCTGCGCCAATCGCTTTATCTCGGCAAATTACATAAGGAACAGTGAAAAAAGTGCTCGATTTCGAACTTTTAACTTTTGGGGTAAAAAAGTAGCAAAGGGGTTAACCTTCTGTTTTTTTCAAAAATCGCAAATAATTAAATGGTCTTTTTATCACTCTACCCGACGTATTTTGACCCGGGGAGTTCGAAAAACCACATTACAAGTGGCGCAAACGCTCGTAAGCATGACCAAAATGCGTTTGAATTATTTCAACTTTAAACGCCCATAAATCCTAAAATATGATACTTACGTGAAATCTGCCTGCGCCAATCGCTTTATCTCGGCAAATTACATAAGGAACAGTGAAAAAAGAGCTCGATTTCGAACTTTTAACTTTTGGGGTAAAAAAGTAGCAAAGGGGTTAACCTTATGTTTTTTCAAAAATCGCAAATAATTAAATGGTCTTTTTATCACTCTACCCGACGTATTTTGACCCGGGGAGTTCGAAAAACCACATTACAAGTGGCGCAAACGCTCGTAAGCATGACCAAAATGCGTTTGAATTATTTCAACTTTAAACGCCCATAAATCCTAAAATATGATACTTACGTGAAATCTGCCTGCGCCAATCGCTTTATCTCGGCAAATTACATAAGGAACAGTGAAAAAAGTGCTCGATTTCGAACTTTTAACTTTTGGGGTAAAAAAGTAGCAAAGGGGTTAACCTTCTGTTTTTTACAAAAATCGCAAATAATTAAATGGTCTTTTTATCACTCTACCCGACGTATTTTGACCCGGGGAGTTCGAAAAACCACATTACAAGTGGCGCAAACGCTCGTAAGCATGACCAAAATGCGTTTGAATTATTTCAACTTTAAACGCCCATAAATCCTAAAATATGATACTTACGTGAAATCTGCCTGCGCCAATCGCTTTATCTCGGCAAATTACATAAGGAACAGTGAAAAAAGTGCTCGATTTCGAACTTTTAACTTTTGGGGTAAAAAAGTAGCAAAGGGGTTAACCTTCTGTTTTTTTCAAAAATCGCAAATAATTAAATGGTCTTTTTATCACTCTACCCGACGTATTTTGACCCGGGGAGTTCGAAAAACCACATTACAAGTGGCGCAAACGCTCGTAAGCATGACCAAAATGCGTTTGAATTATTTCAACTTTAAACGCCCATAAATCCTAAAATATGATACTTACGTGAAATCTGCCTGCGCCAATCGCTTTATCTCGGCAAATTACATAAGGAACAGTGAAAAAAGTGCTCGATTTCGAACTTTTAACTTTTGGGGTAAAAAAGTAGCAAAGGGGTTAACCTTCTGTTTTTTTCAAAAATCGCAAATAATTAAATGGTCTTTTTATCACTCTACCCGACGTATTTTGACCCGGGGAGTTCGAAAAACCACATTACAAGTGGCGCAAACGCTCGTAAGCATGACCAAAATGCGTTTGAATTATTTCAACTTTAAACGCCCATAAATCCTAAAATATGATACTTACGTGAAATCTGCCTGCGCCAATCGCTTTATCTCGGCAAATTACATAAGGAACAGTGAAAAAAGTGCTCGATTTCGAACTTTTAACTTTTGGGGTAAAAAAGTAGCAAAGGGGTTAACCTTCTGTTTTTTTCAAAAATCGCAAATAATTAAATGGTCTTTTTATCACTCTACCCGACGTATTTTGACCCGGGGAGTTCGAAAAACCACATTACAAGTGGCGCAAACGCTCGTAAGCATGACCAAAATGCGTTTGAATTATTTCAACTTTAAACGCCCATAAATCCTAAAATATGATACTTACGTGAAATCTGCCTGCGCCAATCGCTTTATCTCGGCAAATTACATAAGGAACAGTGAAAAAAGTGCTCGATTTCGAACTTTTAACTTTTGGGGTAAAAAAGTAGCAAAGGGGTTAACCTTCTGTTTTTTTCAAAAATCGCAAATAATTAAATGGTCTTTTTATCACTCTACCCGACGTATTTTGACCCGGGGAGTTCGAAAAACCACATTACAAGTGGCGCAAACGCTCGTAAGCATGACCAAAATGCGTTTGAATTATTTCAACTTTAAACGCCCATAAATCCTAAAATATGATACTTACGTGAAATCTGCCTGCGCCAATCGCTTTATCTCGGCAAATTACATAAGGAACAGTGAAAAAAGTGCTCGATTTCGAACTTTTAACTTTTGGGGTAAAAAAGTAGCAAAGGGGTTAACCTTCTGTTTTTTTCAAAAATCGCAAATAATTAAATGGTCTTTTTATCACTCTACCCGACGTATTTTGACCCGGGGAGTTCGAAAAACCACATTACAAGTGGCGCAAACGCTCGTAAGCATGACCAAAATGCGTTTGAATTATTTCAACTTTAAACGCCCATAAATCCTAAAATATGATACTTACGTGAAATCTGCCTGCGCCAATCGCTTTATCTCGGCAAATTACATAAGGAACAGTGAAAAAAGTGCTCGATTTCGAACTTTTAACTTTTGGGGTAAAAAAGTAGCAAAGGGGTTAACCTTCTGTTTTTTTCAAAAATCGCAAATAATTAAATGGTCTTTTTATCACTCTACCCGACGTATTTTGACCCGGGGAGTTCGAAAAACCACATTACAAGTGGCGCAAACGCTCGTAAGCATGACCAAAATGCGTTTGAATTATTTCAACTTTAAACGCCCATAAATCCTAAAATATGATACTTACGTGAAATCTGCCTGCGCCAATCGCTTTATCTCGGCAAATTACATAAGGAACAGTGAAAAAAGTGCTCGATTTCGAACTTTTAACTTTTGGGGTAAAAAAGTAGCAAAGGGGTTAACCTTCTGTTTTTTTCAAAAATCGCAAATAATTAAATGGTCTTTTTATCACTCTACCCGACGTATTTTGACCCGGGGAATTCGAAAAACCACATTACAAGTGGCGCAAACGCTCGTAAGCATGACCAAAATGCGTTTGAATTATTTCAACTTTAAACGCCCATAAATCCTAAAATATGATACTTACGTGAAATCTGCCTGCGCCAATCGCTTTATCTCGGCAAATTACATAAGGAACAGTGAAAAAAGTGCTCGATTTCGAACTTTTAACTTTTGGGGTAAAAAAGTAGCAAAGGGGTTAACCTTCTGTTTTTTTCAAAAATCGCAAATAATTAAATGGTCTTTTTATCACTCTACCCGACGTATTTTGACCCGGGGAGTTCGAAAAACCACATTACAAGTGGCGCAAACGCTCGTAAGCATGACCAAAATGCGTTTGAATTATTTCAACTTTAAACGCCCATAAATCCTAAAATATGATACTTACGTGAAATCTGCCTGCGCCAATCGCTTTATCTCGGCAAATTACATAAGGAACAGTGAAAAAAGTGCTCGATTTCGAACTTTTAACTTTTGGGGTAAAAAAGTAGCAAAGGGGTTAACCTTCTGTTTTTTTCAAAAATCGCAAATAATTAAATGGTCTTTTTATCACTCTACCCGACGTATTTTGACCCGGGGAGTTCGAAAAACCACATTACAAGTGGCGCAAACGCTCGTAAGCATGACCAAAATGCGTTTGAATTATTTCAACTTTAAACGCCCATAAATCCTAAAATATGATACTTACGTGAAATCTGCCTGCGCCAATCGCTTTATCTCGGCAAATTACATAAGGAACAGTGAAAAAAGTGCTCGATTTCGAACTTTTAACTTTTGGGGTAAAAAAGTAGCAAAGGGGTTAACCTTCTGTTTTTTTCAAAAATCGCAAATAATTAAATGGTCTTTTTATCACTCTACCCGACGTATTTTGACCCGGGGAGTTCGAAAAACCACATTACAAGTGGCGCAAACGCTCGTAAGCATGACCAAAATGCGTTTGAATTATTTCAACTTTAAACGCCCATAAATCCTAAAATATGATACTTACGTGAAATCTGCCTGCGCCAATCGCTTTATCTCGGCAAATTACATAAGGAACAGTGAAAAAAGTGCTCGATTTCGAACTTTTAACTTTTGGGGTAAAAAAGTAGCAAAGGGGTTAACCTTCTGTTTTTTTCAAAATTCGCAAATAATTAAATGGTCTTTTTATCACTCTACCCGACGTATTTTGACCCGGGGAGTTCGAAAAACCACATTACAAGTGGCGCAAACGCTCGTAAGCATGACCAAAATGCGTTTGAATTATTTCAACTTTAAACGCCCATAAATCCTAAAATATGATACTTACGTGAAATCTGCCTGCGCCAATCGCTTTATCTCGGCAAATTACATAAGGAACAGTGAAAAAAGTGCTCGATTTCGAACTTTTAACTTTTGGGGTAAAAAAGTAGCAAAGGGGTTAACCTTCTGTTTTTTTCAAAAATCGCAAATAATTAAATGGTCTTTTTATCACTCTACCCGACGTATTTTGACCCGGGGAGTTCGAAAAACCACATTACAAGTGGCGCAAACGCTCGTAAGCATGACCAAAATGCGTTTGAATTATTTCAACTTTAAACGCCCATAAATCCTAAAATATGATACTTACGTGAAATCTGCCTGCGCCAATCGCTTTATCTCGGCAAATTACATAAGGAACAGTGAAAAAAGTGCTCGATTTCGAACTTTTAACTTTTGGGGTAAAAAAGTAGCAAAGGGGTTAACCTTCTGTTTTTTTCAAAAATCGCAAATAATTAAATGGTCTTTTTATCACTCTACCCGACGTATTTTGACCCGGGGAGTTCGAAAAACCACATTACAAGTGGCGCAAACGCTCGTAAGCATGACCAAAATGCGTTTGAATTATTTCAACTTTAAACGCCCATAAATCCTAAAATATGATACTTACGTGAAATCCGCCTGCGCCAATCGCTTTATCTCGGCAAATTACATAAGGAACAGTGAAAAAAGTGCTCGATTTCGAACTTTTAACTTTTGGGGTAAAAAAGTAGCAAAGGGGTTAACCTTCTGTTTTTTTCAAAAATCGCAAATAATTAAATGGTCTTTTTATCACTCTACCCGACGTATTTTGACCCGGGGAGTTCGAAAAACCACATTACAAGTGGCGCAAACGCTCGTAAGCATGACCAAAATGCGTTTGAATTATTTCAACTTTAAACGCCCATAAATCCTAAAATATGATACTTACGTGAAATCTGCCTGCGCCAATCGCTTTATCTCGGCAAATTACATAAGGAACAGTGAAAAAAGTGCTCGATTTCGAACTTTTAACTTTTGGGGTAAAAAAGTAGCAAAGGGGTTAACCTTCTGTTTTTTTCAAAAATCGCAAATAATTAAATGGTCTTTTTATCACTCTACCCGACGTATTTTGACCCGGGGAGTTCGAAAAACCACATTACAAGTGGCGCAAACGCTCGTAAGCATGACCAAAATGCGTTTGAATTATTTCAACTTTAAACGCCCATAAATCCTAAAATATGATACTTACGTGAAATCTGCCTGCGCCAATCGCTTTATCTCGGCAAATTACATAAGGAACAGTGAAAAAAGTGCTCGATTTCGAACTTTTAACTTTTGGGGTAAAAAAGTAGCAAAGGGGTTAACCTTCTGTTTTTTTCAAAAATCGCAAATAATTAAATGGTCTTTTTATCACTCTACCCGACGTATTTTGACCCGGGGAGTTCGAAAAACCACATTACAAGTGGCGCAAACGCTCGTAAGCATGACCAAAATGCGTTTGAATTATTTCAACTTTAAACGCCCATAAATCCTAAAATATGATACTTACGTGAAATCTGCCTGCGCCAATCGCTTTATCTCGGCAAATTACATAAGGAACAGTGAAAAAAGTGCTCGATTTCGAACTTTTAACTTTTGGGGTAAAAAAGTAGCAAAGGGGTTAACCTTCTGTTTTTTTCAAAAATCGCAAATAATTAAATGGTCTTTTTATCACTCTACCCGACGTATTTTGACCCGGGGAGTTCGAAAAACCACATTACAAGTGGCGCAAACGCTCGTAAGCATGACCAAAATGCGTTTGAATTATTTCAACTTTAAACGCCCATAAATCCTAAAATATGATACTTACGTGAAATCTGCCTGCGCCAATCGCTTTATCTCGGCAAATTACATAAGGAACAGTGAAAAAAGTGCTCGATTTCGAACTTTTAACTTTTGGGGTAAAAAAGTAGCAAAGGGGTTAACCTTCTGTTTTTTTCAAAAATCGCAAATAATTAAATGGTCTTTTTATCACTCTACCCGACGTATTTTGACCCGGGGAGTTCGAAAAACCACATTACAAGTGGCGCAAACGCTCGTAAGCATGACCAAAATGCGTTTGAATTATTTCAACTTTAAACGCCCATAAATCCTAAAATATGATACTTACGTGAAATCTGCCTGCGCCAATCGCTTTATCTCGGCAAATTACATAAGGAACAGTGAAAAAAGTGCTCGATTTCGAACTTTTAACTTTTGGGGTAAAAAAGTAGCAAAGGGGTTAACCTTCTGTTTTTTTCAAAAATCGCAAATAATTAAATGGTCTTTTTATCACTCTACCCGACGTATTTTGACCCGGGGAGTTCGAAAAACCACATTACAAGTGGCGCAAACGCTCGTAAGCATGACCAAAATGCGTTTGAATTATTTCAACTTTAAACGCCCATAAATCCTAAAATATGATACTTACGTGAAATCTGCCTGCGCCAATCGCTTTATCTCGGCAAATTACATAAGGAACAGTGAAAAAAGTGCTCGATTTCGAACTTTTAACTTTTGGGGTAAAAAAGTAGCAAAGGGGTTAACCTTCTGTTTTTTTCAAAAATCGCAAATAATTAAATGGTCTTTTTATCACTCTACCCGACGTATTTTGACCCGGGGAGTTCGAAAAACCACATTACAAGTGGCGCAAACGCTCGTAAGCATGACCAAAATGCGTTTGAATTATTTCAACTTTAAACGCCCATAAATCCTAAAATATGATACTTACGTGAAATCTGCCTGCGCCAATCGCTTTATCTCGGCAAATTACATAAGGAACAGTGAAAAAAGTGCTCGATTTCGAACTTTTAACTTTTGGGGTAAAAAAGTAGCAAAGGGGTTAACCTTCTGTTTTTTTCAAAAATCGCAAATAATTAAATGGTCTTTTTATCACTCTACCCGACGTATTTTGACCCGGGGAGTTCGAAAAACCACATTACAAGTGGCGCAAACGCTCGTAAGCATGACCAAAATGCGTTTGAATTATTTCAACTTTAAACGCCCATAAATCCTAAAATATGATACTTACGTGAAATCTGCCTGCGCCAATCGCTTTATCTCGGCAAATTACATAAGGAACAGTGAAAAAAGTGCTCGATTTCGAACTTTTAACTTTTGGGGTAAAAAAGTAGCAAAGGGGTTAACCTTCTGTTTTTTTCAAAAATCGCAAATAATTAAATGGTCTTTTTATCACTCTACCCGACGTATTTTGACCCGGGGAGTTCGAAAAACCACATTACGAGTGGCGCAAACGCTCGTAAGCATGACCAAAATGCGTTTGAATTATTTCAACTTTAAACGCCCATAAATCCTAAAATATGATACTTACGTGAAATCTGCCTGCGCCAATCGCTTTATCTCGGCAAATTACATAAGGAACAGTGAAAAAAGTGCTCGATTTCGAACTTTTAACTTTTGGGGTAAAAAAGTAGCAAAGGGGTTAACCTTCTGTTTTTTTCAAAAATCGCAAATAATTAAATGGTCTTTTTATCACTCTACCCGACGTATTTTGACCCGGGGAGTTCGAAAAACCACATTACAAGTGGCGCAAACGCTCGTAAGCATGACCAAAATGCGTTTGAATTATTTCAACTTTAAACGCCCATAAATCCTAAAATATGATACTTACGTGAAATCTGCCTGCGCCAATCGCTTTATCTCGGCAAATTACATAAGGAACAGTGAAAAAAGTGCTCGATTTCGAACTTTTAACTTTTGGGGTAAAAAAGTAGCAAAGGGGTTAACCTTCTGTTTTTTTCAAAAATCGCAAATAATTAAATGGTCTTTTTATCACTCTACCCGACGTATTTTGACCCGGGGAGTTCGAAAAACCACATTACAAGTGGCGCAAACGCTCGTAAGCATGACCAAAATGCGTTTGAATTATTTCAACTTTAAACGCCCATAAATCCTAAAATATGATACTTACGTGAAATCTGCCTGCGCCAATCGCTTTATCTCGGCAAATTACATAAGGAACAGTGAAAAAAGTGCTCGATTTCGAACTTTTAACTTTTGGGGTAAAAAAGTAGCAAAGGGGTTAACCTTCTGTTTTTTTCAAAAATCGCAAATAATTAAATGGTCTTTTTATCACTCTACCCGACGTATTTTGACCCGGGGAGTTCGAAAAACCACATTACAAGTGGCGCAAACGCTCGTAAGCATGACCAAAATGCGTTTGAATTATTTCAACTTTAAACGCCCATAAATCCTAAAATATGATACTTACGTGAAATCTGCCTGCGCCAATCGCTTTATCTCGGCAAATTACATAAGGAACAGTGAAAAAAGTGCTCGATTTCGAACTTTTAACTTTTGGGGTAAAAAAGTAGCAAAGGGGTTAACCTTCTGTTTTTTACAAAAATCGCAAATAATTAAATGGTCTTTTTATCACTCTACCCGACGTATTTTGACCCGGGGAGTTCGAAAAACCACATTACAAGTGGCGCAAACGCTCGTAAGCATGACCAAAATGCGTTTGAATTATTTCAACTTTAAACGCCCATAAATCCTAAAATATGATACTTACGTGAAATCTGCCTGCGCCAATCGCTTTATCTCGGCAAATTACATAAGGAACAGTGAAAAAAGTGCTCGATTTCGAACTTTTAACTTTTGGGGTAAAAAAGTAGCAAAGGGGTTAACCTTTTGTTTTTTTCAAAAATCGCAAATAATTAAATGGTCTTTTTATCACTCTACCCGACGTATTTTGACCCGGGGAGTTCGAAAAACCACATTACAAGTGGCGCAAACGTTCGTAAGCATGACCAAAATGCGTTTGAATTATTTCAACTTTAAACGCCCATAAATCCTAAAATATGATACTTACGTGAAATCTGCCTGCGCCAATCGCTTTATCTCGGCAAATTACATAAGGAACAGTGAAAAAAGTGCTCGATTTCGAACTTTTAACTTTTGGGGTAAAAAAGTAGCAAACCCAGATAGCACAATAACGTATTTTGGACATATCTAGGACGAATATTTTTATCCAAGCGGACGTACCTTGTACGTACCGGTACGCAACTTGTACGTATTATTTACGTACTAAGTACGTACATTATGCACAGTGTTGTACGAATAAAGGACCTCCATTATTGGTACCAACTTGTACGTACATTGTACTAACACTGTACGTACGTTGTACGAAAAAGGACGTACCTCGTACAAACGAGGACGTACCTCGTACCAACGCGGATGTACCTTGTTCGTACAAGATTCGTACATTGTTTGTACGAGGTACAAGGTACGTACAATGTTCGTACGAGGTACGCACAAAGTTGACACGAGATACACACATATTTGTACGAATAAGTACCCTATTAGTACAACCTTGTGCATAATGTACGTACTGGGTACGTATACGGTACAGTCAATGTACATACCTGTACGTAAATAGTACGTCCGCTTGAATGAAAACATTTGTCCTAGATATGTACATTGTTTGCACGAGGTACATACAATGCTAGTACGAGGTATGCACAAGGTTTGTTCGAGGTACGGATAAATTTGTACTAATAATGGACGTACCGTATATGTACAACCTTGTGCATAAAGTACGTACTGGGTACGTATAGAGGACGTAGAATGTACCTACCGGTACGTAAATGGTACATCCCTTGACTGAAAACATTCGTCCTAAATACGTACATTGTTTGCACGAGGTACATACAATGCTAGTACGAGGTATGTACAAGGTTTGTTCGAGATATGGATAAATTTGTACTAATAATGGACGTACCGTATATGTACAACCTTGTGCATAATGTACGTACTGGGTACGTATACAGGACATGCAATGTATATACCGGTACGTAAATGGTACGTCCGCCTGACTGAAATCATTCGTCCTAGATATGTACATTGTTTGCTCGAGATACGTACAAATGTGTACGAATAATGGGATACCTTATGCGTACTACCTTGTACCTACTGGGTACGTATACAACACGTGTAATAAATAATAAAAAAATTCGCAAAAAAATTCTTTATTGTTTATTTTTATTAATTTATTTATAATTAGTAAAATAAATATGCCAACACTCAAAAAAATTTTTTTTATTAATTTATACATTTGCATTTTCCCCCTTTCGTTGCATCTTCCAATCCATTTAGAAATTTCCATCCTAAAATAAAAGTTATATTAAATTATTTATATCAAAATGAAATTTTATTGCTTACTGCATGTTAACAACTCATTTAAGTTTAGCACATTGAATGCTTCCATCTGATTCCGGCTCGCTGGTCACCATCGCTTTTGGTGCCTTTTGATTTGCTTCTTTGAATATTTCTAAAAATATAAATCTATTACCATATAAGACGTTGTTCCTGAATCCAGTGTATTTATACAGTTTCCATGTTTAACGATTTGGTAACTCACAGGTTTCAATCTCCGTTACTCGGCCCGTTTACTATTGCTCATCTACAAATGTGATAACAGTCCACGTGTTACAATTATTTTACAAAATAAAACAAAACAACTAATATATTACTAACTTACTAAACTTTAAATTTAAAAACGGCACTCGATCGAATCCGCACAGTATGAAAATGTAAATAAATTGTTTAACTTACACAGATATTTGTTGGAGAATTCGACAGCTTACTGATAATAATATGGGTATTGAAAGGTTCGCAGGTAACACAGGAATGGCCAATAGTTACTACCCCTCTCTACGAGGTTAAAGTTGATGGAAAAAGCCCATGGTTGGTATTTTTATTGTTAAGACTGTCATGGCGTCCGTAAGTACAATGGAAGAAATGGCTCATTATGCACACACAATAAGATGCCTTGTTATAAAATAATACCAAAATTCCTCAACATTAGCAAAACGTCTTGGTTGGGAGATATTTAATTAAGATACATCAAGTTTACATATCTATTCACTATTTTGTTTAAAATTAATAAAGAGGGTGTTCAAGTATTACGTAAGCGTATAAACAAAAATAAGAAAAATGTGAAGTCCCCCCCTCCAAAAAATGATAAGACATAACAATTATTTCAAAACTGTTATTGAGTGAAAGTTCAGTATTTTGAAAACCTTTAAATTATTTTGCAATTTTTTATCTTACGTAAGATTTATAATACTTTCCCTACCACTTTTGTTAGAAAAAATAAGAAAAACTTAACCGCCCCCCTAAGTTTGCTTAGGTAATACTTGAACGGCCCTAAACACGTAAAACAAAATAACACTCCAATAAAAATTAAAAATAAAATTATTTTTTCTGAAATTTACTGAAGCTATATTAAAGCTGTTTAAAACCTATTCTTTTATAATTAACTTTTTTCCAAGCGCGGTTAAGCAGACGGTAGTTGGTATTAAATTTGAAAACTTTTAATTGTAATTTAATAATTAGCAAAATTCATTTTATTCAATTTTCAAAACTTCAATTTTTTTAAGATATCGGCTCTTAAAATAAAAGAATTAATAAAAATATTTCTTTTTCAAATATTTTTAAATTTTAGATTTAGGATTAAAACCGTTTACCTGCATAACTTAAAAGAAACCCTTTTACTAGTAAAATTTCTGGAATTTCCAAATTCAAAATTCTAGGAAAGCATTCAATTTAAGTTGTTTAAAAATTTTACAAAAAATACTATTTGCCTGATAATAAAAAATATAAAAATAAGCACTAATGCTGTGCTTTAATTACAGTAAGATTTTATTTATTATTAATAAAAAATATTAATTTATGCCGGATTTTCGAAAACAAAATATTTTCAGGTTTAAGAACACATAATTGCATATTTTGTTGATTTAAAGAGGGATAATATAGTATTTAAATATTAATTTCTTGTACTGTTATTTCTATATACAGGCACGATCACATTATTAAAATTATTATACCGAGTGACCGTCCGATTTCTGAACAATAAGGCATTTACATGGGAAATAGATTTTTTCTTAATTCCTACTTCCAATAATTATAACGGATAAGAATAAAAAGTATATCAAATTAAAAAGATTCCGCGTCTAAAGATATTTAACACTTAATATTTAGTTTTTTAATTGTTGTTAAAAACTCGATAGTAAAATTAAGCATTAAATTAAGTGTTAAATAATATCCTTCGGCGGGGAATAAAAATCTCTTTATTTGAAATACTTTTTATTTTTATCCGTTAAAATGAGAAGCAGGAATTCTGAAAAAGTCAATTTCCCATTCCTATGTTCAAAATTCGGACAGTCACCCGGTATGTTTAATGGAAGAAATAATAAATAATATGGACGAGCTGTAAGGGAGAGGGCGATCCTGGATCTGCCACTGTTTTATTAGTTTCTTAGACAGTTCTTTTTCTATATTAAGATTTATAGGGGGGGGGGGGTAGTTGATAACCGCCGCTTTCTATCCGCGCTTGACATATACGATACAAATCAAATATTCTGATAAGGTTCCAAGATTTTTTCACTATTGAGCTTTTCGAAAAAGGGAAGGATGCGCCATCAATTTTTCTATATCTCACATAGAGTCACCTAATTTCCCATAAGATCATTCGAATTTGTGCCTCCCTGTATGCACTTCAAAATAACGGGTATGTACTACGTTCACTTTAGGTATATACTCGGACTTACTGTGTACGTACTTCAAAGTACAGCACATGTACATACGTCCACTGGAAGTACATTATGGTACATACACTTATCTACGTCCACGTGAGGTACCTACTCGTACATATAATGTACGTATTTCAAAGTACCTGTTTTGAACGTTCTCTTAAGGTACATAATTGTACATACCATGTACGTACATCACAGTACTGGATGTGTACGTCCACCTGAAGTACATTATTGTGCATACGCTTATATATGTCCACGTGAAGTACATACTCGTAAATATAATGTACGTACTTCAAAGTACCGAGTTTGAACGTTTTCTAAAGGTACATAATTGTACATACCATGTACGTACATCAAAGTACTGGATGTGTACGTCCACCTGAAGTACATAACTGTAGATACCATGTGCGTACTTCAAAGTACAGCATATGTACGTCCACTTGAGGTACTTAATTGTACATACAGATGTGTACATCCACCTGAGGTACATACTCGTACATATCATGTACGTACATCAAAGTACAGCACATGTACGTCCACTTGAAGTATATTACTGTACATACGGTTATGTACGTCCGCGTGAGGTACATACTCGCACATACCAAGTACGTACTTCAAAGTACAGCACATGTACGTCCACTTGAAGTACATTACTGTACATACGGTTATGTACGTCCACGTGAAGTATATACTCGTACATACCATGTACGTACATCGAAGTACTGGATATGTACGTCCACCAGAAGTACATAACTGTACATACCATGTACGTACTTCTAAGTACAGCATATGTACGTGCCCGTGAGGTACATATACGAATGGACATAAGACGGACGAAAACCGTACGAAATATGTACGTACATACTTTTACGTACAGGTACGTACTGTAAAGTACGTTATATGTTCGTCCGAGTTTCGTACATGGACGAATGTACATAAAATGGACGTAATTTGTACGTACTGAGGACGAAGCGTGCTATTAGGGAAGGGGTTAACCTTCTGTTTTTTTCAAAAGTCGCAAATAATTAAATGGTCTTTTTATCACTCTACCCGACGTATTTTGACCCGGGGAGTTCGAAAAACCACATTACAAGTGGCGCAAACGCTCGTAAGCATGACCAAAATGCGTTTGAATTATTTCAACTTTAAACGCCCATAAATCCTAAAATATGATACTTACGTGAAATCTGCCTGCGCCAATCGCTTTATCTCGGCAAATTACATAAGGAACAGTGAAAAAAGTGCTCGATTTCGAACTTTTAACTTTTGGGGTAAAAAAGTAGCAAAGGGGTTAACCTTCTGTTTTTTTCAAAAATCGCAAATAATTAAATGGTCTTTTTATCACTCTACCCGACGTATTTTGACCCGGGGAGTTCGAAAAACCACATTACAAGTGGCGCAAACGCTCGTAAGCATGACCAAAATGCGTTTGAATTATTTCAACTTTAAACGCCCATAAATCCTAAAATATGATACTTACGTGAAATCTGCCTGCGCCAATCGCTTTATCTCGGCAAATTACATAAGGAACAGTGAAAAAAGTGCTCGATTTCGAACTTTTAACTTTTGGGGTAAAAAAGTAGCAAAGGGGTTAACCTTCTGTTTTTTTCAAAAATCGCAAATAATTAAATGGTCTTTTTATCACTCTACCCGACGTATTTTGACCCGGGGAGTTCGAAAAACCACATTACAAGTGGCGCAAACGCTCGTAAGCATGACCAAAATGCGTTTGAATTATTTCAACTTTAAACGCCCATAAATCCTAAAATATGATACTTACGTGAAATCTGCCTGCGCCAATCGCTTTATCTCGGCAAATTACATAAGGAACAGTGAAAAAAGTGCTCGATTTCGAACTTTTAACTTTTGGGGTAAAAAAGTAGCAAAGGGGTTAACCTTCTGTTTTTTACAAAAATCGCAAATAATTAAATGGTCTTTTTATCACTCTACCCGACGTATTTTGACCCGGGGAGTTCGAAAAACCACATTACAAGTGGCGCAAACGCTCGTAAGCATGACCAAAATGCGTTTGAATTATTTCAACTTTAAACGCCCATAAATCCTAAAATATGATACTTACGTGAAATCTGCCTGCGCCAATCGCTTTATCTCGGCAAATTACATAAGGAACAGTGAAAAAAGTGCTCGATTCCGAACTTTTAACTTTTGGGGTAAAAAAGTAGCAAAGGGGTTAACCTTCTGTTTTTTTCAAAAATCGCAAATAATTAAATGGTCTTTTTATCACTCTACAGACGTATTTTGACCCGGGGAGTTCGAAAAACCACATTACAAGTGGCGCAAACGCTCGTAAGCATGACCAAAATGCGTTTGAATTATTTCAACTTTAAACGCCCATAAATCCTAAAATATGATACTTACGTAAATCTGCCTGCGCCAATCGCTTTATCTCGGCAAATTACATAAGGAACAGTGAAAAAAGTGCTCGATTTCGAACTTTTAACTTTTGGGGTAAAAAAGTAGCAAAGGGGTTAACCTTCTGTTTTTTACAAAAATCGCAAATAATTAAATGGTCTTTTTATCACTCTACCCGACGTATTTTGACCCGGGGAGTTCGAAAAACCACATTACAAGTGGCGCAAACGCTCGTAAGCATGACCAAAATGCGTTTGAATTATTTCAACTTTAAACGCCCATAAATCCTAAAATATGATACTTACGTGAAATCTGCCTGCGCCAATCGCTTTATCTCGGCAAATTACATAAGGAACAGTGAAAAAAGTGCTCGATTTCGAACTTTTAACTTTTGGGGTAAAAAAGTAGCAAAGGGGTTAACCTTCTGTTTTTTTCAAAAATCGCAAATAATTAAATGGTCTTTTTATCACTCTACCCGACGTATTTTGACCCGGGGAGTTCGAAAAACCACATTACAAGTGGCGCAAACGCTCGTAAGCATGACCAAAATGCGTTTGAATTATTTCAACTTTAAACGCCCATAAATCCTAAAATATGATACTTACGTGAAATCTGCCTGCGCCAATCGCTTTATCTCGGCAAATTACATAAGGAACAGTGAAAAAAGTGCTCGATTTCGAACTTTTAACTTTTGGGGTAAAAAAGTAGCAAAGGGGTTAACCTTCTGTTTTTTACAAAAATCGCAAATAATTAAATGGTCTTTTTATCACTCTACCCGACGTATTTTGACCCGGGGAGTTCGAAAAACCACATTACAAGTGGCGCAAACGCTCGTAAGCATGACCAAAATGCGTTTGAATTATTTCAACTTTAAACGCCCATAAATCCTAAAATATGATACTTACGTGAAATCTGCCTGCGCCAATCGCTTTATCTCGGCAAATTACATAAGGAACAGTGAAAAAAGTGCTCGATTTCGAACTTTTAACTTTTGGGGTAAAAAAGTAGCAAAGGGGTTAACCTTCTGTTTTTTTCAAAAATCGCAAATAATTAAATGGTCTTTTTATCACTCTACCCGACGTATTTTGACCCGGGGAGTTCGAAAAACCACATTACAAGTGGCGCAAACGCTCGTAAGCATGACCAAAATGCGTTTGAATTATTTCAACTTTAAACGCCCATAAATCCTAAAATATGATACTTACGTGAAATCTGCCTGCGCCAATCGCTTTATCTCGGCAAATTACATAAGGAACAGTGAAAAAAGTGCTCGATTTCGAACTTTTAACTTTTGGGGTAAAAAAGTAGCAAAGGGGTTAACCTTCTGTTTTTTTCAAAAATCGCAAATAATTAAATGGTCTTTTTATCACTCTACCCGACGTATTTTGACCCGGGGAGTTCGAAAAACCACATTACAAGGGGCGCAAACGCTCGTAAGCATGACCAAAATGCGTTTGAATTATTTCAACTTTAAACGCCCATAAATCCTAAAATATGATACTTACGTGAAATCTGCCTGCGCCAATCGCTTTATCTCGGCAAATTACATAAGGAACAGTGAAAAAAGTGCTCGATTTCGAACTTTTAACTTTTGGGGTAAAAAAGTAGCAAAGGGGTTAACCTTCTGTTTTTTTCAAAAATCGCAAATAATTAAATGGTCTTTTTATCACTCTACCCGACGTATTTTGACCCGGGGAGTTCGAAAAACCACATTACAAGTGGCGCAAACGCTCGTAAGCATGACCAAAATGCGTTTGAATTATTTCAACTTTAAACGCCCATAAATCCTAAAATATGATACTTACGTGAAATCTGCCTGCGCCAATCGCTTTATCTCGGCAAATTACATAAGGAACAGTGAAAAAAGTGCTCGATTTCGAACTTTTAACTTTTGGGGTAAAAAAGTAGCAAAGGGGTTAACCTTCTGTTTTTTTCAAAAATCGCAAATAATTAAATGGTCTTTTTATCACTCTACCCGACGTATTTTGACCCGGGGAGTTCGAAAAACCACATTACAAGTGGCGCAAACGCTCGTAAGCATGACCAAAATGCGTTTGAATTATTTCAACTTTAAACGCCCATAAATCCTAAAATATGATACTTACGTGAAATCTGCCTGCGCCAATCGCTTTATCTCGGCAAATTACATAAGGAACAGTGAAAAAAGTGCTCGATTTCGAACTTTTAACTTTTGGGGTAAAAAAGTAGCAAAGGGGTTAACCTTCTGTTTTTTTCAAAAATCGCAAATAATTAAATGGTCTTTTTATCACTCTACCCGACGTATTTTGACCCGGGGAGTTCGAAAAACCACATTACAAGTGGCGCAAACGCTCGTAAGCATGACCAAAATGCGTTTGAATTATTTCAACTTTAAACGCCCATAAATCCTAAAATATGATACTTACGTGAAATCTGCCTGCGCCAATCGCTTTATCTCGGCAAATTACATAAGGAACAGTGAAAAAAGTGCTCGATTTCGAACTTTTAACTTTTGGGGTAAAAAAGTAGCAAAGGGGTTAACCTTCTGTTTTTTTCAAAAATCGCAAATAATTAAATGGTCTTTTTATCACTCTACCCGACGTATTTTGACCCGGGGAGTTCGAAAAACCACATTACAAGTGGCGCAAACGCTCGTAAGCATGACCAAAATGCGTTTGAATTATTTCAACTTTAAACGCCCATAAATCCTAAAATATGATACTTACGTGAAATCTGCCTGCGCCAATCGCTTTATCTCGGCAAATTACATAAGGAACAGTGAAAAAAGTGCTCGATTTCGAACTTTTAACTTTTGGGGTAAAAAAGTAGCAAAGGGGTTAACCTTCTGTTTTTTTCAAAAATCGCAAATAATTAAATGGTCTTTTTATCACTCTACCCGACGTATTTTGACCCGGGGAGTTCGAAAAACCACATTACAAGTGGCGCAAACGCTCGTAAGCATGACCAAAATGCGTTTGAATTATTTCAACTTTAAACGCCCATAAATCCTAAAATATGATACTTACGTGAAATCTGCCTGCGCCAATCGCTTTATCTCGGCAAATTACATAAGGAACAGTGAAAAAAGTGCTCGATTTCGAACTTTTAACTTTTGGGGTAAAAAAGTAGCAAAGGGGTTAACCTTCTGTTTTTTTCAAAAATCGCAAATAATTAAATGGTCTTTTTATCACTCTACCCGACGTATTTTGACCCGGGGAGTTCGAAAAACCACATTACAAGTGGCGCAAACGCTCGTAAGCATGACCAAAATGCGTTTGAATTATTTCAACTTTAAACGCCCATAAATCCTAAAATATGATACTTACGTGAAATCTGCCTGCGCCAATCGCTTTATCTCGGCAAATTACATAAGGAACAGTGAAAAAAGTGCTCGATTTCGAACTTTTAACTTTTGGGGTAAAAAAGTAGCAAAGGGGTTAACCTTCTGTTTTTTTCAAAAATCGCAAATAATTAAATGGTCTTTTTATCACTCTACCCGACGTATTTTGACCCGGGGAGTTCGAAAAACCACATTACAAGTGGCGCAAACGCTCGTAAGCATGACCAAAATGCGTTTGAATTATTTCAACTTTAAACGCCCATAAATCCTAAAATATGATACTTACGTGAAATCTGCCTGCGCCAATCGCTTTATCTCGGCAAATTACATAAGGAACAGTGAAAAAAGTGCTCGATTTCGAACTTTTAACTTTTGGGGTAAAAAAGTAGCAAAGGGGTTAACCTTCTGTTTTTTTCAAAAATCGCAAATAATTAAATGGTCTTTTTATCACTCTACCCGACGTATTTTGACCCGGGGAGTTCGAAAAACCACATTACAAGTGGCGCAAACGCTCGTAAGCATGACCAAAATGCGTTTGAATTATTTCAACTTTAAACGCCCATAAATCCTAAAATATGATACTTACGTGAAATCTGCCTGCGCCAATCGCTTTATCTCGGCAAATTACATAAGGAACAGTGAAAAAAGTGCTCGATTTCGAACTTTTAACTTTTGGGGTAAAAAAGTAGCAAAGGGGTTAACCTTCTGTTTTTTTCAAAAATCGCAAATAATTAAATGGTCTTTTTATCACTCTACCCGACGTATTTTGACCCGGGGAGTTCGAAAAACCACATTACAAGTGGCGCAAACGCTCGTAAGCATGACCAAAATGCGTTTGAATTATTTCAACTTTAAACGCCCATAAATCCTAAAATATGATACTTACGTGAAATCTGCCTGCGCCAATCGCTTTATCTCGGCAAATTACATAAGGAACAGTGAAAAAAGTGCTCGATTTCGAACTTTTAACTTTTGGGGTAAAAAAGTAGCAAAGGGGTTAACCTTCTGTTTTTTTCAAAAATCGCAAATAATTAAATGGTCTTTTTATCACTCTACCCGACGTATTTTGACCCGGGGAGTTCGAAAAACCACATTACAAGTGGCGCAAACGCTCGTAAGCATGACCAAAATGCGTTTGAATTATTTCAACTTTAAACGCCCATAAATCCTAAAATATGATACTTACGTGAAATCTGCCTGCGCCAATCGCTTTATCTCGGCAAATTACATAAGGAACAGTGAAAAAAGTGCTCGATTTCGAACTTTTAACTTTTGGGGTAAAAAAGTAGCAAAGGGGTTAACCTTCTGTTTTTTTCAAAAATCGCAAATAATTAAATGGTCTTTTTATCACTCTACCCGACGTATTTTGACCCGGGGAGTTCGAAAAACCACATTACAAGTGGCGCAAACGCTCGTAAGCATGACCAAAATGCGTTTGAATTATTTCAACTTTAAACGCCCATAAATCCTAAAATATGATACTTACGTGAAATCTGCCTGCGCCAATCGCTTTATCTCGGCAAATTACATAAGGAACAGTGAAAAAAGTGCTCGATTTCGAACTTTTAACTTTTGGGGTAAAAAAGTAGCAAAGGGGTTAACCTTCTGTTTTTTTCAAAAATCGCAAATAATTAAATGGTCTTTTTATCACTCTACCCGACGTATTTTGACCCGGGGAGTTCGAAAAACCACATTACAAGTGGCGCAAACGCTCGTAAGCATGACCAAAATGCGTTTGAATTATTTCAACTTTAAACGCCCATAAATCCTAAAATATGATACTTACGTGAAATCTGCCTGCGCCAATCGCTTTATCTCGGCAAATTACATAAGGAACAGTGAAAAAAGTGCTCGATTTCGAACTTTTAACTTTTGGGGTAAAAAAGTAGCAAAGGGGTTAACCTTCTGTTTTTTTCAAAAATCGCAAATAATTAAATGGTCTTTTTATCACTCTACCCGACGTATTTTGACCCGGGGAGTTCGAAAAACCACATTACAAGTGGCGCAAACGCTCGTAAGCATGACCAAAATGCGTTTGAATTATTTCAACTTTAAACGCCCATAAATCCTAAAATATGATACTTACGTGAAATCTGCCTGCGCCAATCGCTTTATCTCGGCAAATTACATAAGGAACAGTGAAAAAAGTGCTCGATTTCGAACTTTTAACTTTTGGGGTAAAAAAGTAGCAAAGGGGTTAACCTTCTGTTTTTTTCAAAAATCGCAAATAATTAAATGGTCTTTTTATCACTCTACCCGACGTATTTTGACCCGGGGAGTTCGAAAAACCACATTACAAGTGGCGCAAACGCTCGTAAGCATGACCAAAATGCGTTTGAATTATTTCAACTTTAAACGCCCATAAATCCTAAAATATGATACTTACGTGAAATCTGCCTGCGCCAATCGCTTTATCTCGGCAAATTACATAAGGAACAGTGAAAAAAGTGCTCGATTTCGAACTTTTAACTTTTGGGGTAAAAAAGTAGCAAAGGGGTTAACCTTCTGTTTTTTTCAAAAATCGCAAATAATTAAATGGTCTTTTTATCACTCTACCCGACGTATTTTGACCCGGGGAGTTCGAAAAACCACATTACAAGTGGCGCAAACGCTCGTAAGCATGACCAAAATGCGTTTGAATTATTTCAACTTTAAACGCCCATAAATCCTAAAATATGATACTTACGTGAAATCTGCCTGCGCCAATCGCTTTATCTCGGCAAATTACATAAGGAACAGTGAAAAAAGTGCTCGATTTCGAACTTTTAACTTTTGGGGTAAAAAAGTAGCAAAGGGGTTAACCTTCTGTTTTTTTCAAAAATCGCAAATAATTAAATGGTCTTTTTATCACTCTACCCGACGTATTTTGACCCGGGGAGTTCGAAAAACCACATTACAAGTGGCGCAAACGCTCGTAAGCATGACCAAAATGCGTTTGAATTATTTCAACTTTAAACGCCCATAAATCCTAAAATATGATACTTACGTGAAATCTGCCTGCGCCAATCGCTTTATCTCGGCAAATTACATAAGGAACAGTGAAAAAAGTGCTCGATTTCGAACTTTTAACTTTTGGGGTAAAAAAGTAGCAAAGGGGTTAACCTTCTGTTTTTTTCAAAAATCGCAAATAATTAAATGGTCTTTTTATCACTCTACCCGACGTATTTTGACCCGGGGAGTTCGAAAAACCACATTACAAGTGGCGCAAACGCTCGTAAGCATGACCAAAATGCGTTTGAATTATTTCAACTTTAAACGCCCATAAATCCTAAAATATGATACTTACGTGAAATCTGCCTGCGCCAATCGCTTTATCTCGGCAAATTACATAAGGAACAGTGAAAAAAGTGCTCGATTTCGAACTTTTAACTTTTGGGGTAAAAAAGTAGCAAAGGGGTTAACCTTCTGTTTTTTTCAAAAATCGCAAATAATTAAAGGGTCTTTTTATCACTCTACCCGACGTATTTTGACCCGGGGAGTTCGAAAAACCACATTACAAGTGGCGCAAACGCTCGTAAGCATGACCAAAATGCGTTTGAATTATTTCAACTTTAAACGCCCATAAATCCTAAAATATGATACTTACGTGAAATCTGCCTGCGCCAATCGCTTTATCTCGGCAAATTACATAAGGAACAGTGAAAAAAGTGCTCGATTTCGAACTTTTAACTTTTGGGGTAAAAAAGTAGCAAAGGGGTTAA
>CAUJGK010000019.1:0-92362 GCA_963170105.1 Cantharis lateralis | reverse complement strand
TCAACTTTAAACGCCCATAAATCCTAAAATATGATACTTACGTGAAATCTGCCTGCGCCAATCGCTTTATCTCGGCAAATTACATAAGGAACAGTGAAAAAAGTGCTCGATTTCGAACTTTTAACTTTTGGGGTAAAAAAGTAGCAAAGGGGTTAACCTTCTGTTTTTTTCAAAAATCGCAAATAATTAAATGGTCTTTTTATCACTCTACCCGACGTATTTTGACCCGGGGAGTTCGAAAAACCACATTACAAGTGGCGCAAACGCTCGTAAGCATGACCAAAATGCGTTTGAATTATTTCAACTTTAAACGCCCATAAATCCTAAAATATGATACTTACGTGAAATCTGCCTGCGCCAATCGCTTTATCTCGGCAAATTACATAAGGAACAGTGAAAAAAGTGCTCGATTTCGAACTTTTAACTTTTGGGGTAAAAAAGTAGCAAAGGGGTTAACCTTCTGTTTTTTTCAAAAATCGCAAATAATTAAATGGTCTTTTTATCACTCTACCCGACGTATTTTGACCCGGGGAGTTCGAAAAACCACATTACAAGTGGCGCAAACGCTCGTAAGCATGACCAAAATGCGTTTGAATTATTTCAACTTTAAACGCCCATAAATCCTAAAATATGATACTTACGTGAAATCTGCCTGCGCCAATCGCTTTATCTCGGCAAATTACATAAGGAACAGTGAAAAAAGTGCTCGATTTCGAACTTTTAACTTTTGGGGTAAAAAAGTAGCAAAGGGGTTAACCTTCTGTTTTTTTCAAAAATCGCAAATAATTAAATGGTCTTTTTATCACTCTACCCGACGTATTTTGACCCGGGGAGTTCGAAAAACCACATTACAAGTGGCGCAAACGCTCGTAAGCATGACCAAAATGCGTTTGAATTATTTCAACTTTAAACGCCCATAAATCCTAAAATATGATACTTACGTGAAATCTGCCTGCGCCAATCGCTTTATCTCGGCAAATTACATAAGGAACAGTGAAAAAAGTGCTCGATTTCGAACTTTTAACTTTTGGGGTAAAAAAGTAGCAAAGGGGTTAACCTTCTGTTTTTTTCAAAAATCGCAAATAATTAAATGGTCTTTTTATCACTCTACCCGACGTATTTTGACCCGGGGAGTTCGAAAAACCACATTACAAGTGGCGCAAACGCTCGTAAGCATGACCAAAATGCGTTTGAATTATTTCAACTTTAAACGCCCATAAATCCTAAAATATGATACTTACGTGAAATCTGCCTGCGCCAATCGCTTTATCTCGGCAAATTACATAAGGAACAGTGAAAAAAGTGCTCGATTTCGAACTTTTAACTTTTGGGGTAAAAAAGTAGCAAAGGGGTTAACCTTCTGTTTTTTTCAAAAATCGCAAATAATTAAATGGTCTTTTTATCACTCTACCCGACGTATTTTGACCCGGGGAGTTCGAAAAACCACATTACAAGTGGCGCAAACGCTCGTAAGCATGACCAAAATGCGTTTGAATTATTTCAACTTTAAACGCCCATAAATCCTAAAATATGATACTTACGTGAAATCTGCCTGCGCCAATCGCTTTATCTCGGCAAATTACATAAGGAACAGTGAAAAAAGTGCTCGATTTCGAACTTTTAACTTTTGGGGTAAAAAAGTAGCAAAGGGGTTAACCTTCTGTTTTTTTCAAAAATCGCAAATAATTAAATGGTCTTTTTATCACTCTACCCGACGTATTTTGACCCGGGGAGTTCGAAAAACCACATTACAAGTGGCGCAAACGCTCGTAAGCATGACCAAAATGCGTTTGAATTATTTCAACTTTAAACGCCCATAAATCCTAAAATATGATACTTACGTGAAATCTGCCTGCGCCAATCGCTTTATCTCGGCAAATTACATAAGGAACAGTGAAAAAAGTGCTCGATTTCGAACTTTTAACTTTTGGGGTAAAAAAGTAGCAAAGGGGTTAACCTTCTGTTTTTTTCAAAAATCGCAAATAATTAAATGGTCTTTTTATCACTCTACCCGACGTATTTTGACCCGGGGAGTTCGAAAAACCACATTACAAGTGGCGCAAACGCTCGTAAGCATGACCAAAATGCGTTTGAATTATTTCAACTTTAAACGCCCATAAATCCTAAAATATGATACTTACGTGAAATCTGCCTGCGCCAATCGCTTTATCTCGGCAAATTACATAAGGAACAGTGAAAAAAGTGCTCGATTTCGAACTTTTAACTTTTGGGGTAAAAAAGTAGCAAAGGGGTTAACCTTCTGTTTTTTTCAAAAATCGCAAATAATTAAATGGTCTTTTTATCACTCTACCCGACGTATTTTGACCCGGGGAGTTCGAAAAACCACATTACAAGTGGCGCAAACGCTCGTAAGCATGACCAAAATGCGTTTGAATTATTTCAACTTTAAACGCCCATAAATCCTAAAATATGATACTTACGTGAAATCTGCCTGCGCCAATCGCTTTATCTCGGCAAATTACATAAGGAACAGTGAAAAAAGTGCTCGATTTCGAACTTTTAACTTTTGGGGTAAAAAAGTAGCAAAGGGGTTAACCTTCTGTTTTTTTCAAAAATCGCAAATAATTAAATGGTCTTTTTATCACTCTACCCGACGTATTTTGACCCGGGGAGTTCGAAAAACCACATTACAAGTGGCGCAAACGCTCGTAAGCATGACCAAAATGCGTTTGAATTATTTCAACTTTAAACGCCCATAAATCCTAAAATATGATACTTACGTGAAATCTGCCTGCGCCAATCGCTTTATCTCGGCAAATTACATAAGGAACAGTGAAAAAAGTGCTCGATTTCGAACTTTTAACTTTTGGGGTAAAAAAGTAGCAAAGGGGTTAACCTTCTGTTTTTTTCAAAAATCGCAAATAATTAAATGGTCTTTTTATCACTCTACCCGACGTATTTTGACCCGGGGAGTTCGAAAAACCACATTACAAGTGGCGCAAACGCTCGTAAGCATGACCAAAATGCGTTTGAATTATTTCAACTTTAAACGCCCATAAATCCTAAAATATGATACTTACGTGAAATCTGCCTGCGCCAATCGCTTTATCTCGGCAAATTACATAAGGAACAGTGAAAAAAGTGCTCGATTTCGAACTTTTAACTTTTGGGGTAAAAAAGTAGCAAAGGGGTTAACCTTCTGTTTTTTTCAAAAATCGCAAATAATTAAATGGTCTTTTTATCACTCTACCCGACGTATTTTGACCCGGGGAGTTCGAAAAACCACATTACAAGTGGCGCAAACGCTCGTAAGCATGACCAAAATGCGTTTGAATTATTTCAACTTTAAACGCCCATAAATCCTAAAATATGATACTTACGTGAAATCTGCCTGCGCCAATCGCTTTATCTCGGCAAATTACATAAGGAACAGTGAAAAAAGTGCTCGATTTCGAACTTTTAACTTTTGGGGTAAAAAAGTAGCAAAGGGGTTAACCTTCTGTTTTTTTCAAAAATCGCAAATAATTAAATGGTCTTTTTATCACTCTACCCGACGTATTTTGACCCGGGGAGTTCGAAAAACCACATTACAAGTGGCGCAAACGCTCGTAAGCATGACCAAAATGCGTTTGAATTATTTCAACTTTAAACGCCCATAAATCCTAAAATATGATACTTACGTGAAATCTGCCTGCGCCAATCGCTTTATCTCGGCAAATTACATAAGGAACAGTGAAAAAAGTGCTCGATTTCGAACTTTTAACTTTTGGGGTAAAAAAGTAGCAAAGGGGTTAACCTTCTGTTTTTTACAAAAATCGCAAATAATTAAATGGTCTTTTTATCACTCTACCCGACGTATTTTGACCCGGGGAGTTCGAAAAACCACATTACAAGTGGCGCAAACGCTCGTAAGCATGACCAAAATGCGTTTGAATTATTTCAACTTTAAACGCCCATAAATCCTAAAATATGATACTTACGTGTAATCTGCCTGCGCCAATCGCTTTATCTCGGCAAATTACATAAGGAACATTGAAAAAAGTGCTCGATTTCGAACTTTTAACTTTTGGGGTAAAAAAGTAGCAAAGGGGTTAACCTTCTGTTTTTTTCAAAAATCGCAAATAATTAAATGGTCTTTTTATCACTCTACCCGACGTATTTTGACCCGGGGAGTTCGAAAAACCACATTACAAGTGGCGCAAACGCTCGTAAGCATGACCAAAATGCGTTTGAATTATTTCAACTTTAAACGCCCATAAATCCTAAAATATGATACTTACGTGAAATCTGCCTGCGCCAATCGCTTTATCTCGGCAAATTACATAAGGAACAGTGAAAAAAGTGCTCGATTTCGAACTTTTAACTTTTGGGGTAAAAAAGTAGCAAAGGGGTTAACCTTCTGTTTTTTTCAAAAATCGCAAATAATTAAATGGTCTTTTTATCACTCTACCCGACGTATTTTGACCCGGGGAGTTCGAAAAACCACATTACAAGTGGCGCAAACGCTCGTAAGCATGACCAAAATGCGTTTGAATTATTTCAACTTTAAACGCCCATAAATCCTAAAATATGATACTTACGTGAAATCTGCCTGCGCCAATCGCTTTATCTCGGCAAATTACATAAGGAACAGTGAAAAAAGTGCTCGATTTCGAACTTTTAACTTTTGGGGTAAAAAAGTAGCAAAGGGGTTAACCTTCTGTTTTTTTCAAAAATCGCAAATAATTAAATGGTCTTTTTATCACTCTACCCGACGTATTTTGACCCGGGGAGTTCGAAAAACCACATTACAAGTGGCGCAAACGCTCGTAAGCATGACCAAAATGCGTTTGAATTATTTCAACTTTAAACGCCCATAAATCCTAAAATATGATACTTACGTGAAATCTGCCTGCGCCAATCGCTTTATCTCGGCAAATTACATAAGGAACAGTGAAAAAAGTGCTCGATTTCGAACTTTTAACTTTTGGGGTAAAAAAGTAGCAAAGGGGTTAACCTTCTGTTTTTTTCAAAAATCGCAAATAATTAAATGGTCTTTTTATCACTCTACCCGACGTATTTTGACCCGGGGAGTTCGAAAAACCACATTACAAGTGGCGCAAACGCTCGTAAGCATGACCAAAATGCGTTTGAATTATTTCAACTTTAAACGCCCATAAATCCTAAAATATGATACTTACGTGAAATCTGCCTGCGCCAATCGCTTTATCTCGGCAAATTACATAAGGAACAGTGAAAAAAGTGCTCGATTTCGAACTTTTAACTTTTGGGGTAAAAAAGTAGCAAAGGGGTTAACCTTCTGTTTTTTTCAAAAATCGCAAATAATTAAATGGTCTTTTTATCACTCTACCCGACGTATTTTGACCCGGGGAGTTCGAAAAACCACATTACAAGTGGCGCAAACGCTCGTAAGCATGACCAAAATGCGTTTGAATTATTTCAACTTTAAACGCCCATAAATCCTAAAATATGATACTTACGTGAAATCTGCCTGCGCCAATCGCTTTATCTCGGCAAATTACATAAGGAACAGTGAAAAAAGTGCTCGATTTCGAACTTTTAACTTTTGGGGTAAAAAAGTAGCAAAGGGGTTAACCTTCTGTTTTTTTCAAAAATCGCAAATAATTAAATGGTCTTTTTATCACTCTACCCGACGTATTTTGACCCGGGGAGTTCGAAAAACCACATTACAAGTGGCGCAAACGCTCGTAAGCATGACCAAAATGCGTTTGAATTATTTCAACTTTAAACGCCCATAAATCCTAAAATATGATACTTACGTGAAATCTGCCTGCGCCAATCGCTTTATCTCGGCAAATTACATAAGGAACAGTGAAAAAAGTGCTCGATTTCGAACTTTTAACTTTTGGGGTAAAAAAGTAGCAAAGGGGTTAACCTTCTGTTTTTTTCAAAAATCGCAAATAATTAAATGGTCTTTTTATCACTCTACCCGACGTATTTTGACCCGGGGAGTTCGAAAAACCACATTACAAGTGGCGCAAACGCTCGTAAGCATGACCAAAATGCGTTTGAATTATTTCAACTTTAAACGCCCATAAATCCTAAAATATGATACTTACGTGAAATCTGCCTGCGCCAATCGCTTTATCTCGGCAAATTACATAAGGAACAGTGAAAAAAGTGCTCGATTTCGAACTTTTAACTTTTGGGGTAAAAAAGTAGCAAAGGGGTTAACCTTCTGTTTTTTTCAAAAATCGCAAATAATTAAATGGTCTTTTTATCACTCTACCCGACGTATTTTGACCCGGGGAGTTCGAAAAACCACATTACAAGTGGCGCAAACGCTCGTAAGCATGACCAAAATGCGTTTGAATTATTTCAACTTTAAACGCCCATAAATCCTAAAATATGATACTTACGTGAAGTCTGCCTGCGCCAATCGCTTTATCTCGGCAAATTACATAAGGAACAGTGAAAAAAGTGCTCGATTTCGAACTTTTAACTTTTGGGGTAAAAAAGTAGCAAAGGGGTTAACCTTCTGTTTTTTTCAAAAATCGCAAATAATTAAATGGTCTTTTTATCACTTTACCCGACGTATTTTGACCCGGGGAGTTCGAAAAACCACATTACAAGTGGCGCAAACGCTCGTAAGCATGACCAAAATGCGTTTGAATTATTTCAACTTTAAACGCCCATAAATCCTAAAATATGATACTTACGTGAAATCTGCCTGCGCCAATCGCTTTATCTCGGCAAATTACATAAGGAACAGTGAAAAAAGTGCTCGATTTCGAACTTTTAACTTTTGGGGTAAAAAAGTAGCAAAGGGGTTAACCTTCTGTTTTTTTCAAAAATCGCAAATAATTAAATGGTCTTTTTATCACTCTACCCGACGTATTTTGACCCGGGGAGTTCGAAAAACTCATTACAAGTGGCGCAAACGCTCGTAAGCATGACCAAAATGCGTTTGAATTATTTCAACTTTAAACGCCCATAAATCCTAAAATATGATACTTACGTGAAATCTGCCTGCGCCAATCGCTTTATCTCGGCAAATTACATAAGGAACAGTGAAAAAAGTGCTCGATTTCGAACTTTTAACTTTTGGGGTAAAAAAGTAGCAAAGGGGTTAACCTTCTGTTTTTTTCAAAAATCGCAAATAATTAAATGGTCTTTTTATCACTCTACCCGACGTATTTTGACCCGGGGAGTTCGAAAAACCACATTACAAGTGGCGCAAACGCTCGTAAGCATGACCAAAATGCGTTTGAATTATTTCAACTTTAAACGCCCATAAATCCTAAAATATGATACTTACGTGAAATCTGCCTGCGCCAATCGCTTTATCTCGGCAAATTACATAAGGAACAGTGAAAAAAGTGCTCGATTTCGAACTTTTAACTTTTGGGGTAAAAAAGTAGCAAAGGGGTTAACCTTCTGTTTTTTTCAAAAATCGCAAATAATTAAATGGTCTTTTTATCACTCTACCCGACGTATTTTGACCCGGGGAGTTCGAAAAACCACATTACAAGTGGCGCAAACGCTCGTAAGCATGACCAAAATGCGTTTGAATTATTTCAACTTTAAACGCCCATAAATCCTAAAATATGATACTTACGTGAAATCTGCCTGCGCCAATCGCTTTATCTCGGCAAATTACATAAGGAACAGTGAAAAAAGTGCTCGATTTCGAACTTTTAACTTTTGGGGTAAAAAAGTAGCAAAGGGGTTAACCTTCTGTTTTTTTCAAAAATCGCAAATAATTAAATGGTCTTTTTATCACTCTACCCGACGTATTTTGACCCGGGGAGTTCGAAAAACCACATTACAAGTGGCGCAAACGCTCGTAAGCATGACCAAAATGCGTTTGAATTATTTCAACTTTAAACGCCCATAAATCCTAAAATATGATACTTACGTGAAATCTGCCTGCGCCAATCGCTTTATCTCGGCAAATTACATAAGGAACAGTGAAAAAAGTGCTCGATTTCGAACTTTTAACTTTTGGGGTAAAAAGGTAGCAAAGGGGTTAACCTTCTGTTTTTTACAAAAATCGCAAATAATTAAATGGTCTTTTTATCACTCTACCCGACGTATTTTGACCCGGGGAGTTCGAAAAACCACATTACAAGTGGCGCAAACGCTCGTAAGCATGACCAAAATGCGTTTGAATTATTTCAACTTTAAACGCCCATAAATCCTAAAATATGATACTTACGTGAAATCTGCCTGCGCCAATCGCTTTATCTCGGCAAATTACATAAGGAACAGTGAAAAAAGTGCTCGATTTCGAACTTTTAACTTTTGGGGTAAAAAAGTAGCAAAGGGGTTAACCTTCTGTTTTTTTCAAAAATCGCAAATAATTAAATGGTCTTTTTATCACTCTACCCGACGTATTTTGACCCGGGGAGTTCGAAAAACCACATTACAAGTGGCGCAAACGCTCGTAAGCATGACCAAAATGCGTTTGAATTATTTCAACTTTAAACGCCCATAAATCCTAAAATATGATACTTACGTGAAATCTGCCTGCGCCAATCGCTTTATCTCGGCAAATTACATAAGGAACAGTGAAAAAAGTGCTCGATTTCGAACTTTTAACTTTTGGGGTAAAAAAGTAGCAAAGGGGTTAACCTTCTGTTTTTTTCAAAAATCGCAAATAATTAAATGGTCTTTTTATCACTCTACCCGACGTATTTTGACCCGGGGAGTTCGAAAAACCACATTACAAGTGGCGCAAACGCTCGTAAGCATGACCAAAATGCGTTTGAATTATTTCAACTTTAAACGCCCATAAATCCTAAAATATGATACTTACGTGAAATCTGCCTGCGCCAATCGCTTTATCTCGGCAAATTACATAAGGAACAGTGAAAAAAGTGCTCGATTTCGAACTTTTAACTTTTGGGGTAAAAAAGTAGCAAAGGGGTTAACCTTCTGTTTTTTTCAAAAATCGCAAATAATTAAATGGTCTTTTTATCACTCTACCCGACGTATTTTGACCCGGGGAGTTCGAAAAACCACATTACAAGTGGCGCAAACGCTCGTAAGCATGACCAAAATGCGTTTGAATTATTTCAACTTTAAACGCCCATAAATCCTAAAATATGATACTTACGTGAAATCTGCCTGCGCCAATCGCTTTATCTCGGTAAATTACATAAGGAACAGTGAAAAAAGTGCTCGATTTCGAACTTTTAACTTTTGGGGTAAAAAAGTAGCAAAGGGGTTAACCTTCTGTTTTTTTCAAAAATCGCAAATAATTAAATGGTCTTTTTATCACTCTACCCGACGTATTTTGACCCGGGGAGTTCGAAAAACCACATTACAAGTGGCGCAAACGCTCGTAAGCATGACCAAAATGCGTTTGAATTATTTCAACTTTAAACGCCCATAAATCCTAAAATATGATACTTACGTGAAATCTGCCTGCGCCAATCGCTTTATCTCGGCAAATTACATAAGGAACAGTGAAAAAAGTGCTCGATTTCGAACTTTTAACTTTTGGGGTAAAAAAGTAGCAAAGGGGTTAACCTTCTGTTTTTTTCAAAAATCGCAAATAATTAAATGGTCTTTTTATCACTCTACCCGACGTATTTTGACCCGGGGAGTTCGAAAAACCACATTACAAGTGGCGCAAACGCTCGTAAGCATGACCAAAATGCGTTTGAATTATTTCAACTTTAAACGCCCATAAATCCTAAAATATGATACTTACGTGAAATCTGCCTGCGCCAATCGCTTTATCTCGGCAAATTACATAAGGAACAGTGAAAAAAGTGCTCGATTTCGAACTTTTAACTTTTGGGGTAAAAAAGTAGCAAAGGGGTTAACCTTCTGTTTTTTTCAAAAATCGCAAATAATTAAATGGTCTTTTTATCACTCTACCCGACGTATTTTGACCCGGGGAGTTCGAAAAACCACATTACAAGTGGCGCAAACGCTCGTAAGCATGACCAAAATGCGTTTGAATTATTTCAACTTTAAACGCCCATAAATCCTAAAATATGATACTTACGTGAAATCTGCCTGCGCCAATCGCTTTATCTCGGTAAATTACATAAGGAACAGTGAAAAAAGTGCTCGATTTCGAACTTTTAACTTTTGGGGTAAAAAAGTAGCAAAGGGGTTAACCTTCTGTTTTTTTCAAAAATCGCAAATAATTAAATGGTATTTTTATCACTCTACCCGACGTATTTTGACCCGGGGAGTTCGAAAAACCACATTACAAGTGGCGCAAACGCTCGTAAGCATGACCAAAATGCGTTTGAATTATTTCAACTTTAAACGCCCATAAATCCTAAAATATGATACTTACGTGAAATCTGCCTGCGCCAATCGCTTTATCTCGGCAAATTACATAAGGAACAGTGAAAAAAGTGCTCGATTTCGAACTTTTAACTTTTGGGGTAAAAAAGTAGCAAAGGGGTTAACCTTCTGTTTTTTTCAAAAATCGCAAATAATTAAATGGTCTTTTTATCACTCTACCCGACGTATTTTGACCCGGGGAGTTCGAAAAACCACATTACAAGTGGCGCAAACGCTCGTAAGCATGACCAAAATGCGTTTGAATTATTTCAACTTTAAACGCCCATAAATCCTAAAATATGATACTTACGTGAAATCTGCCTGCGCCAATCGCTTTATCTCGGCAAATTACATAAGGAACAGTGAAAAAAGTGCTCGATTTCGAACTTTTAACTTTTGGGGTAAAAAAGTAGCAAAGGGGTTAACCTTCTGTTTTTTTCAAAAATCGCAAATAATTAAATGGTCTTTTTATCACTCTACCCGACGTATTTTGACCCGGGGAGTTCGAAAAACCACATTACAAGTGGCGCAAACGCTCGTAAGCATGACCAAAATGCGTTTGAATTATTTCAACTTTAAACGCCCATAAATCCTAAAATATGATACTTACGTGAAATCTGCCTGCGCCAATCGCTTTATCTCGGCAAATTACATAAGGAACAGTGAAAAAAGTGCTCGATTTCGAACTTTTAACTTTTGGGGTAAAAAGGTAGCAAAGGGGTTAACCTTCTGTTTTTTACAAAAATCGCAAATAATTAAATGGTCTTTTTATCACTCTACCCGACGTATTTTGACCCGGGGAGTTCGAAAAACCACATTACAAGTGGCGCAAACGCTCGTAAGCATGACCAAAATGCGTTTGAATTATTTCAACTTTAAACGCCCATAAATCCTAAAATATGATACTTACGTGAAATCTGCCTGCGCCAATCGCTTTATCTCGGCAAATTACATAAGGAACAGTGAAAAAAGTGCTCGATTTCGAACTTTTAACTTTTGGGGTAAAAAAGTAGCAAAGGGGTTAACCTTCTGTTTTTTTCAAAAATCGCAAATAATTAAATGGTCTTTTTATCACTCTACCCGACGTATTTTGACCCGGGGAGTTCGAAAAACCACATTACAAGTGGCGCAAACGCTCGTAAGCATGACCAAAATGCGTTTGAATTATTTCAACTTTAAACGCCCATAAATCCTAAAATATGATACTTACGTGAAATCTGCCTGCGCCAATCGCTTTATCTCGGCAAATTACATAAGGAACAGTGAAAAAAGTGCTCGATTTCGAACTTTTAACTTTTGGGGTAAAAAAGTAGCAAAGGGGTTAACCTTCTGTTTTTTTCAAAAATCGCAAATAATTAAATGGTCTTTTTATCACTCTACCCGACGTATTTTGACCCGGGGAGTTCGAAAAACCACATTACAAGTGGCGCAAACGCTCGTAAGCATGACCAAAATGCGTTTGAATTATTTCAACTTTAAACGCCCATAAATCCTAAAATATGATACTTACGTGAAATCTGCCTGCGCCAATCGCTTTATCTCGGCAAATTACATAAGGAACAGTGAAAAAAGTGCTCGATTTCGAACTTTTAACTTTTGGGGTAAAAAAGTAGCAAAGGGGTTAACCTTCTGTTTTTTTCAAAAATCGCAAATAATTAAATGGTCTTTTTATCACTCTACCCGACGTATTTTGACCCGGGGAGTTCGAAAAACCACATTACAAGTGGCGCAAACGCTCGTAAGCATGACCAAAATGCGTTTGAATTATTTCAACTTTAAACGCCCATAAATCCTAAAATATGATACTTACGTGAAATCTGCCTGCGCCAATCGCTTTATCTCGGTAAATTACATAAGGAACAGTGAAAAAAGTGCTCGATTTCGAACTTTTAACTTTTGGGGTAAAAAAGTAGCAAAGGGGTTAACCTTCTGTTTTTTTCAAAAATCGCAAATAATTAAATGGTCTTTTTATCACTCTACCCGACGTATTTTGACCCGGGGAGTTCGAAAAACCACATTACAAGTGGCGCAAACGCTCGTAAGCATGACCAAAATGCGTTTGAATTATTTCAACTTTAAACGCCCATAAATCCTAAAATATGATACTTACGTGAAATCTGCCTGCGCCAATCGCTTTATCTCGGCAAATTACATAAGGAACAGTGAAAAAAGTGCTCGATTTCGAACTTTTAACTTTTGGGGTAAAAAAGTAGCAAAGGGGTTAACCTTCTGTTTTTTTCAAAAATCGCAAATAATTAAATGGTCTTTTTATCACTCTACCCGACGTATTTTGACCCGGGGAGTTCGAAAAACCACATTACAAGTGGCGCAAACGCTCGTAAGCATGACCAAAATGCGTTTGAATTATTTCAACTTTAAACGCCCATAAATCCTAAAATATGATACTTACGTGAAATCTGCCTGCGCCAATCGCTTTATCTCGGCAAATTACATAAGGAACAGTGAAAAAAGTGCTCGATTTCGAACTTTTAACTTTTGGGGTAAAAAAGTAGCAAAGGGGTTAACCTTCTGTTTTTTTCAAAAATCGCAAATAATTAAATGGTCTTTTTATCACTCTACCCGACGTATTTTGACCCGGGGAGTTCGAAAAACCACATTACAAGTGGCGCAAACGCTCGTAAGCATGACCAAAATGCGTTTGAATTATTTCAACTTTAAACGCCCATAAATCCTAAAATATGATACTTACGTGAAATCTGCCTGCGCCAATCGCTTTATCTCGGTAAATTACATAAGGAACAGTGAAAAAAGTGCTCGATTTCGAACTTTTAACTTTTGGGGTAAAAAAGTAGCAAAGGGGTTAACCTTCTGTTTTTTTCAAAAATCGCAAATAATTAAATGGTCTTTTTATCACTCTACCCGACGTATTTTGACCCGGGGAGTTCGAAAAACCACATTACAAGTGGCGCAAACGCTCGTAAGCATGACCAAAATGCGTTTGAATTATTTCAACTTTAAACGCCCATAAATCCTAAAATATGATACTTACGTGAAATCTGCCTGCGCCAATCGCTTTATCTCGGCAAATTACATAAGGAACAGTGAAAAAAGTGCTCGATTTCGAACTTTTAACTTTTGGGGTAAAAAAGTAGCAAAGGGGTTAACCTTCTGTTTTTTTCAAAAATCGCAAATAATTAAATGGTCTTTTTATCACTCTACCCGACGTATTTTGACCCGGGGAGTTCGAAAAACCACATTACAAGTGGCGCAAACGCTCGTAAGCATGACCAAAATGCGTTTGAATTATTTCAACTTTAAACGCCCATAAATCCTAAAATATGATACTTACGTGAAATCTGCCTGCGCCAATCGCTTTATCTCGGCAAATTACATAAGGAACAGTGAAAAAAGTGCTCGATTTCGAACTTTTAACTTTTGGGGTAAAAAAGTAGCAAAGGGGTTAACCTTCTGTTTTTTTCAAAAATCGCAAATAATTAAATGGTCTTTTTATCACACTACCCGACGTATTTTGACCCGGGGAGTTCGAAAAACCACATTACAAGTGGCGCAAAAGTAGTTGTACAGGGTTACTCCGGCGATCAAGAATTTTTAAAAATTTTTCTAAGTCCCACAACACAGTGAACTGCGCATGCGCCAATTCCGCGCAATAAAGTATCATATATTTTAATTATGAGGGTTATTAATTATCCACTAATTATATAAAATACATAATATTATATTTTAATTGAGATGATTATTAATTTATAATTATTTAATTACATTACGTATTATCCGTCTTATATAAAAATATACTATCTTTAAAATTAAAATTTCATTGTAATTATTTTAATCGCCTACGGGTGTAGACATTAGTCACATAGTCACATTCCATTATTGTTAAATTGCAGTCAAAAATCAATTAGTATCGTTTCTACTTTCTATTATATTGTCATAAGGTAGACCTTACTATGTAAATACCAATTTCTAAAATTGTTTTTAATCGGCGATCAAGATTTTTAAAAATTTTCAAAGTCATGGAATGTGATAAATTTTTCTAAGTATGGAATTAGAGCTGGAATGCATTTCTATGGTAATTAGAGCTGAGGTGCGTTTCTATTCTAATGACTACCTAATTGTTTCGAGTCATTATAATTAAAGCCCATGTCTCACTATAAAAATTTGTATAAAATTTTTATAAAAGTTTGCATAAAAACGATTTGGATAGTGTGACAGCGGAATTGTTTTATAAAAATGACATTTGTAAAAATATTTTGATGGTGCTTCTATTTTCATGACGTCACAAAATAGTTTTATAAAAATTCTCATTTTAGAGCAGTTTCTAAAAAATTTTATAAAAGGAGGCATCCCATTGGCTGTTGAAGCCAAAACGTCAACTACTGAGCTGTCACAGCTGATCTTATTTGTATAAAACTTTGCACCGAATATTATACAGTGGGACATGTCTTTAAAATATTTTTATGTCACGTGACGTTACATTGTTGTATGCAAATTTTTATAAAACGATTTTATACAAATTTTCTAGTGAGACACAGGCTTAATGGTATTTTAATAACTAGCAGAAAGCAAATGCAATTGACTCACATTCTTTACCATAATGACCCCGAGTTTAACAATATATAAGCTGAATCACATCTCAATAAATATTGTAGTTTACGTGTGTAATTATTATAACAAGTAGTGATCTAAATATTAAAAAAAAAAAATGTCTTCACCTACTAAAATATCGAGTGTAATGGCTAAAATCATGAAAGACGCGTATTCGGAATTATTGAAAAATCCTGACGAGGTAGAAAAATGGATTAAATTGGGATTTAAAAATATAAGATTATTAAATTCAGCTCTCAACGTAATCGAATTAAGTATTGGCAGCAGAAGAAAAATTGAAAATCATTTAAGATTGATCAAAGGTAAAAATTTTATTTATTATTTATACATTTTTGAAAATAATTTTTATTTTATTGAAGGTTATATTACACATATGAAAACTTTACGTAAGGGTGGAGGCTCTATAGTAAATAACGGGAAGCGTCGAAGTGATCGAATTAAATGGGAAGATGTCCAGTCAGCCTTTAAGAGTCGTATTAGAACAGGCGTAATTACTAATCTAAAACATATGGACCCTATCACATTTCTTGAAGATGCTCAATTTCTTTACGCAACCAGAGTAAAAAATGTGTTAAAGTCTCAACCATTACTTAAAATTAATGTCGATTTATGCTGTGAGTTTTCCCAACAAACGAGTGAAGAAATTATTAAGGAAATGAAACACTTTAGTACCTCTAACGCTATAGTAGATTCGACTACAAATTTGAAGGAATGGTGGAGTACAAATATTATAGATAATATTAGGATCCAATTGGAAGATTTTCAAGAACGTGGTAGCGGCTGGAGTTTAACGGCTATTGTAAACTTAGCAGTAAATGTTAATCGATACGAACCATTTAGAGGATCATCTTACATACCTTTACCAAAAGATATCGCAAATAAGCAAGCTTGTATCAACGTTAAGAATGAAGATCAAGCATGCTTTTTATGGTCTGTGATATCGGCATTATTTCCAGCAAAACAGAATTTAAATAGAACATCTTCATACCCGCACTATTCTACCATTCTAAATCTAGAAGGAATTTCATTACCAGTGACGTTGGATCAAATTAAAAAATTCGAAAAGAAAAATAATATTTCTATAAATGTTTTTATGTTAAAACCTATAGGAAAACATCATGACGTTGTACCTGCTTTACTCACAAAGAATTTTACAACAGATAATAGACATATCAATCTACTTTTACTGGAAGATTCTTACAACGAAGGTAATGATGATGAAGTCGAGAATGAACAAGATACCGATGATGATGTACCCGCAATAAGATACCACTTTTGCTGGATTAAGAATCTCAGCAGACTGGTTAATAATCAACTGACTAAAAAAAGGTCTAAAATAATAATATGCAGCAGATGTCTTCATTATTTTTATAATGATGAGAAATTAAAAAACCATGAGGCTGATTGTGGAAACATGAATAATTGTAAGATTAGCATGCCTGCAAAAGGCGAGGTAGTTAGATTTACAAATTTTAAAAATAAAGAGATGGTGCCGTTTGTTATATATATGGATATGGAAAGTGTTTTAAAACCGTTAAATGAGAAACGTGGTGAAAAAACTCAACTTTATCAAGAACATATAGCATTTAGTGTAGGATATTATTTTAAGTGTAATTATGATAATTCATTATCATATTATAGAAGTTACCGTGGAAGTGATTGTGCTAAATGGTTTGCTAACGAACTTCAACAAATTGTTGAAGATGTTGACCCAGTATATTGGGCTGCGCAACCTATGACCTTATCATCTAGAGAGGAACAAGATTTTCAACGAGCTACTACTTGCCATATATGTGATAAACAGTTTAAACCTAATGACTTGAAAGTGCGTGATCATAACCACATAACTTCTGAATTTCGAGGTGCGGCTCATAATGAATGTAACATTAATTATTATGACTCAAGAGCTATACCTGTTTTTGCACACAACTTATCAAATTATGACAGCCATTTCTTGATTAGAGATATTGCATTACAAATAGAAGGATCTATATTTTTACTTCCAGTGAACAAGGATAAGTACATTTCATTTAGTAAAAAAATAAAAGAGAGTAAAATATCGTTCAGATTTGTTGATTCGTTCAGGTTTCTACCATATAGTTTGGATAAATTAGCATCATATTTAACAGAATTAAAAAATGTTAAAAGTGAGTACCCGAATGATGATCAATATAATTTATTGAGACGTAAAGGGGTATTTCCTTACGATCACATAAAGTGTGCTGATAATCTTGAAGAAACTGAATTACCAGAAAAATCTGCATTCTATAATCGACTAACGGAAAGTGCAATAAAAGATGAAGAGTACTCCCACGCCAAAAACGTTTGGAAAATGTTTAACATTCAAAACTTAGGCGAGTACTTCGACTTATATTTGAAGACAGATGTGTTGCTATTGACGGATGTTTTTGAGAATTTCCGCGATACTTGTTTTAATGCTTATGGTCTGGATCCTGCACATTATGTATCAGCCCCAGGCCTCACTTGGGATAGTATGTTAAAGTTAACCCGCGTCGAATTGGATTTGATCACAGACATCGATATATTAATGTTTGTTGAGCGAGGAATTCGAGGAGGTATTTCTCAATGTAGCAATCGATATGCAAAAGCTAATAATAAGTACATGCCTAATTACGATCATACTCATCCCGACATTTATCTCCAATATTACGATGTTAATAATTGTAAGTGTATTTTATTTTTAAATATTTTATCAATAATATTTTTTATACTTTTTTTTTTTTTTTCAGTATATGGATGGGCCATGAGTCAGTATTTACCATGTGGGAAGTTTTCATGGCACAATAATACGAATATAGATGTGAGTCAAATCCCAGATGATAGCAGCGTAGGCTTTATTTTGGAGGTCGACTTAGAGTATCCAGACAAGTTACACGATGTTCACAACGATCTGCCCCTATGCCCCGAGCATCGAGCGCCACCTAACTCTAAACAGAAGAAGTTACTCACAACTCTTCATAATAAAGAACGCTACGTTATTCATTACCGTGCACTTAAGCAAGCTCTCGAATATGGTATGAAAATCTTAAAAATCCATAGAATATTAGAATTTAAACAATCGGCATGGTTGAAACCCTATATTGAACTAAATACCCGAATGAGGACTAATGCTAAAAATGAGTTCGAGAAAACATTTTTTAAATTAATGAATAACGCAGCGTTTGGTAAAACCATGGAGGATGTACGGAAAAGAAAAATTGTTAAGTTGGTGTCAAAATGGAATGGGCGATATGCTGCTAAGGTGTTGATTGCTAAACCTAATTTCCATAGTAGAACAATTTTAGATGAGAATTTAATGATAATCGAGTTAAATAAGACGGAGATTATGATGAATAAACCCGTTTATGTAGGTATGAGTATATTAGATATATCTAAAACCAAGTTATACGAATTTCATTACGGATACATGCAGAAAAACTTCCAATCCAAAGTGCTCTACTGTGACACCGACTCTCTAATATATGAAATTCGCTGCCCCGATGTATACGACAGCATTAAAAAAGACATTTCACGATTTGATACTAGTGATTATGATGCAAATAACAAATTCGGTATTCCACTTGTAAATAAAAAAGTGCCGGGATTAATGAAAGACGAGAACAATGGTAGAATTATGACTGAGTTTGTAGGTCTTAGATCTAAAATGTACAGCATACGTGTGGAGGGTGAAGACTTAATTAAAAAGGCTAAGGGGGTTAAAAATTATATTGTAAAAACTAGAATATCATTTGATGATTATGTAGATTGTTTAATTAATAATAAGTTAATTTTAAGGAATCAAAATAGTATTAGATCTGTAAACCATACTGTATATAGTATTAGTCAAATCAAAATAGCTTTGAGTTCAAATGATGATAAGAGATGTATACTCCCTCATACTATGGATACCTTAGCATGGGGTCATTATAAATTAAAAAAAATAAATACAAAAATTTAGTACAAGTTTTATTATTTATATTATAATTATTATATTTTATTAAAAATCTTATATAATTATTGAATAATTGAGTATTTAGATGTCCATGTAGGTTTTTGATAACCCATCCACTTAACATATAGCTGATCACCTCGTTTACGTAACACTTTTTCAATTAGAAAAGTATCTGGGTAAGAAGTAGTTTAAAGCTCCTTCGTATAAAACATGCCTTTAATAGGATTTCCGTTAAGATCTTCAATGTTGTAAGTCGTAGGACTTCCTAAATTAACCCGAACAATTTTAAACAATTCTGCTGTCCAATTTGCGTTGTAACCTTTATCGAAGACAGATTTATACTTCGATATTCGCACAAAATCACCATTTTTAAATTTTATTTTTCCAATTTTTTTATTTATATTGTAGACTTCTAACTTCGTGGATGCTTTAACATCACAAGGACGCATCTTAATCGTTCTATGCTTATGATGATTATAATCAGCAGTAACTGAAGCTAATATATCAACCCATTTATATTCAGCTCGATAACTAAACTCTTTGTATAACATATTTTTTAATGTTCGTATGACGCGCTCAACAATTGAAGCTTTTTTAATACTAAATGTGGAGTAATGATTTATCTTATTACTTTTCATAACCTCGGCAAAATTTTTATTATAAAACTCTTTTCCTTCATCGGTTTGTAAATTTTTGGGTTTTCTTCCATTCGTAAGAATTGAAGTCATTGCATTCGTGACTTCTATACCAGTTTTTGATTTTAGGGGGTATGTCCATAAAAATTTAGAATAACAATCGATAACTAATAGAATATATTTATAACCACTATTATATTTGGAATAAGGTATAAATTCGGCTAAATCTGCCTGCCAGAGATCGTCAAAACCTCTAATTATTACACTTCTACGGGAAAAGTTTTTTCTAGCACTTCTATGAATTTCGTCTACAATTGCACGTTTCGACATTATTTAGAGGAATGTTATGTATTTCATGCGTTATTGCCGATATAACTATCAACTATACTCCTAAAACCAATTGTTTGATCAATTGTTTTCTTAAAACCATTCAGTCTAGTATTACAAGCATTTTTAAATTCTTTTAAATCTTTCTCAATAGACTGTTGATATTTATCAAAAACATCTTCTCTTGCAGCCTCGGTAGTATTATGCTCCAACACCCATTGATCAATTTTTTTTACATCCTCAGAAGTATTTTCAGATTTTCTCTTAATAGTATCAACACGTTGTTTTAGAGACTCAATATACAGTACTATTGTATCCACGTATTGTTTATTAACAGCATCGAATTCTTCAACCCCGCTTGCTAAATTTGTTATTCTTTTACTTTGCATATCATAGTCACGATTTTTAGTAAGTTTAAATCCGATACCCTTTTCACCCTTGGGACCCTCTTTTGGATGTAGTTTACTGCGACCGAATACATCAATATTCATTTTTAAACTGGGTACTAAAACTAGAAAACTTTATATTTATATTATAATTTTTGTCTCTACTAGCTCTTCCAAGATACTGATAATTTCATTGTCATGACGATTATTTCCAGTTTTATTTTTTCTATAATAATAATAATAATAATAATGCAAGTAATATATAATTATCAATAATGATAAAATAGACGGTGGTAAAACTTGAGCCATGCTTGTAGACGTCCACTTATCGTTGTGTAAAAACTCTTCAGAAAATAAATTTTCATTCGCCAGTATTAATTTATATATCGATTGTCCGGTTGAGTTGCTGTCAATAAATCGTAACATGCAAAATAAAAATATTCGCGTTTCAGTTAAGCGGTAGAAGAAGGTTGACTCATTTATATTTTTTATATATTCCGTCGGGGGCCACTTTAAGCATAGTGTTCCATTAAGATTATCCAAACTATTCATCTCAATATTTTCCATGCTTGTAGAAGATGGTACGTATAAAGTATTATTTAAAATTAGAACTAATGGGGGAATGATTATAGTCGAATTCATTTTTGATATATATATGCATCAGTTGCTCTTCAAAATAGTATAGATAAAGTAGGCATGAACCTACTAATATATGGGTATTAAAGAATAAATAAAAAGTATACATAGGTTTTTTTAATCTTTCATTAAATCATACAAATTTTGCTTAATTATTTCAGGATACATATATAATAATTCTGTTACACATAACAAACTTATTCCTTGATGATATGATAGAGATTTTGCAACTGAATCGAAATTGAAGAAAGCATCTCCCCTATTTGAATACATCCTAAAAGTATATCAGTATAAAAATCCTTTATCTGGAGTCCTTCAATTTCTCTTATATGCATATTTATTAATGGTATAATTTCTATCAATATCATCATCGTAATTTCAGCTAAACAAATATAAAAATTATCTTTTTTACATTGTATTATATTGCTCTTGTTGAATAGCTGTCCAGTGATTTTAAAACCACTGCTAACATTTTCCATCGGATTCAAAGTACCAGTTTTAAAAAAATTCTTAATTTGATTGATATTACCATCACTGGTTAAAATATTCCAATCTTCATAGCTTAGTGGAACACTAATACCGTTTGATCCGCTGATTAGCATCATCGGAACCCAGTTTTCAACATCAATACCTATAGATATAAATTTGGTTTTGGATTTATTTAATGGGAATTTCCTTTCGCTGATTAACTTTGGCGTATGCATTATTTTAGATGATTTATTCGGAGTATTTGCTGAAAAAAAAAAAAATTAATATGGTAATATAAATAAAAATATAATATGAAAAAAATTAAACTGTAAGGGTTAGGTGTGTATCCCAAGACTAGTATCTTAGAACACTCACCTAACCCTTACAGTGATTTTAGTTACTATTAATTTTAAATATAACTTACTCGTTTGAATAGTTTCTGCAGATCTCTTCAAAGTTTTAACATCCGCTTTCGTATCCATTTTTGAGTACGCTGATGTCAAGTGAACTTAAACTATCTGATGAGAAATATCTAAATTTATAGGATATATATACCTTATAACCTGTATCATTAAGGGTAGAAAGTTGGTTATTATATTTTTTCTCACTTATTGTCATAATATGCTTAATTTTGATTTTAATAGTCTACGTATTATTATATTACTTAGGTAGTCATTAGAATAGAAACGCACCCCAGCTCTAATTACCATAGAAATGCATTCCAGCTCTAATTACCATACTTAGAAAAATTTATCACATTCCATGACTTTGAAAATTTTTAAAAATCTTGATCGCCGATTAAAAACAATTTTAGAAATTGGTATTTACATAGTAAGGTCTACCTTATGACAATATAATAGAAAGTAGAAACGATACTAATTGATTTTTGACTGCAATTTAACAATAATGGAATGTGACTATGTGACTAATGTCTACACCCGTAGGCGATTAAAATAATTACAATGAAATTTTAATTTTAAAGACAGTATATTTTTATATAAGACGGATAATACGTAATGTAATTAAATAATTATAAATTAATAATCATCTCAATTAAAATATATTATTATGTATTTTATATAATTAGTGGATAATTAATATCCCTCATAATTAAAATATATGAAACTTTATTACGCGGAATTGGCGCATGCGCAGTTCACTGTGTTGTGGGACTTAGAAAAATTTTTAAAAATTCTTGATCGCCGGAGTAACCCTGTACAACTACTCGCAAACGCTCGTAAGCATGACCAAAATGCGTTTGAATTATTTCAACTTTAAACGCCCATAAATCCTAAAATATGATACTTACGTGAAATCTGCCTGCGCCAATCGCTTTATCTCGGCAAATTACATAAGGAACAGTGAAAAAAGTGCTCGATTTCGAACTTTTAACTTTTGGGGTAAAAAAGTAGCAAAGGGGTTAACCTTCTGTTTTTTTCAAAAATCGCAAATAATTAAATGGTCTTTTTATCACTCTACCCGACGTATTTTGACCCGGGGAGTTCGAAAAACCACATTACAAGTGGCGCAAACGCTCGTAAGCATGACCAAAATGCGTTTGAATTATTTCAACTTTAAACGCCCATAAATCCTAAAATATGATACTTACGTGAAATCTGCCTGCGCCAATCGCTTTATCTCGGCAAATTACATAAGGAACAGTGAAAAAAGTGCTCGATTTCGAACTTTTAACTTTTGGGGTAAAAAAGTAGCAAAGGGGTTAACCTTCTGTTTTTTTCAAAAATCGCAAATAATTAAATGGTCTTTTTATCACTCTACCCGACGTATTTTGACCCGGGGAGTTCGAAAAACCACATTACAAGTGGCGCAAACGCTCGTAAGCATGACCAAAATGCGTTTGAATTATTTCAACTTTAAACGCCCATAAATCCTAAAATATGATACTTACGTGAAATCTGCCTGCGCCAATCGCTTTATCTCGGCAAATTACATAAGGAACAGTGAAAAAAGTGCTCGATTTCGAACTTTTAACTTTTGGGGTGAAAAAGTAGCAAAGGGGTTAACCTTCTGTTTTTTTCAAAAATCGCAAATAATTAAATGGTCTTTTTATCACTCTACCCGACGTATTTTGACCCGGGGAGTTCGAAAAACCACATTACAAGTGGCGCAAACGCTCGTAAGCATGACCAAAATGCGTTTGAATTATTTCAACTTTAAACGCCCATAAATCCTAAAATATGATACTTACGTGAAATCTGCCTGCGCCAATCGCTTTATATCGGCAAATTACATAAGGAACAGTGAAAAAAGTGCTCGATTTCGAACTTTTAACTTTTGGGGTAAAAAAGTAGCAAAGGGGTTAACCTTCTGTTTTTTTCAAAAATCGCAAATAATTAAATGGTCTTTTTATCACTCTACCCGACGTATTTTGACCCGGGGAGTTCGAAAAACCACATTACAAGTGGCGCAAACGCTCGTAAGCATGACCAAAATGCGTTTGAATTATTTCAACTTTAAACGCCCATAAATCCTAAAATATGATACTTACGTGAAATCTGCCTGCGCCAATCGCTTTATCTCGGCAAATTACATAAGGAACAGTGAAAAAAGTGCTCGATTTCGAACTTTTAACTTTTGGGGTAAAAAAGTAGCAAAGGGGTTAACCTTCTGTTTTTTTCAAAAATCGCAAATAATTAAATGGTCTTTTTATCACTCTACCCGACGTATTTTGACCCGGGGAGTTCGAAAAACCACATTACAAGTGGCGCAAACGCTCGTAAGCATGACCAAAATGCGTTTGAATTATTTCAACTTTAAACGCCCATAAATCCTAAAATATGATACTTACGTGAAATCTGCCTGCGCCAATCGCTTTATCTCGGCAAATTACATAAGGAACAGTGAAAAAAGTGCTCGATTTCGAACTTTTAACTTTTGGGGTAAAAAAGTAGCAAAGGGGTTAACCTTCTGTTTTTTTCAAAAATCGCAAATAATTAAATGGTCTTTTTATCACTCTACCCGACGTATTTTGACCCGGGGAGTTCGAAAAACCACATTACAAGTGGCGCAAACGCTCGTAAGCATGACCAAAATGCGTTTGAATTATTTCAACTTTAAACGCCCATAAATCCTAAAATATGATACTTACGTGAAATCTGCCTGCGCCAATCGCTTTATCTCGGCAAATTACATAAGGAACAGTGAAAAAAGTGCTCGATTTCGAACTTTTAACTTTTGGGGTAAAAAAGTAGCAAAGGGGTTAACCTTCTGTTTTTTTCAAAAATCGCAAATAATTAAATGGTCTTTTTATCACTCTACCCGACGTATTTTGACCCGGGGAGTTCGAAAAACCACATTACAAGTGGCGCAAACGCTCGTAAGCATGACCAAAATGCGTTTGAATTATTTCAACTTTAAACGCCCATAAATCCTAAAATATGATACTTACGTGAAATCTGCCTGCGCCAATCGCTTTATCTCGGCAAATTACATAAGGAACAGTGAAAAAAGTGCTCGATTTCGAACTTTTAACTTTTGGGGTAAAAAAGTAGCAAAGGGGTTAACCTTCTGTTTTTTTCAAAAATCGCAAATAATTAAATGGTCTTTTTATCACTCTACCCGACGTATTTTGACCCGGGGAGTTCGAAAAACCACATTACAAGTGGCGCAAACGCTCGTAAGCATGACCAAAATGCGTTTGAATTATTTCAACTTTAAACGCCCATAAATCCTAAAATATGATACTTACGTGAAATCTGCCTGCGCCAATCGCTTTATCTCGGCAAATTACATAAGGAACAGTGAAAAAAGTGCTCGATTTCGAAATTTTAACTTTTGGGGTAAAAAAGTAGCAAAGGGGTTAACCTTCTGTTTTTTTCAAAAATCGCAAATAATTAAATGGTCTTTTTATCACTCTACCCGACGTATTTTGACCCGGGGAGTTCGAAAAACCACATTACAAGTGGCGCAAACGCTCGTAAGCATGACCAAAATGCGTTTGAATTATTTCAACTTTAAACGCCCATAAATCCTAAAATATGATACTTACGTGAAATCTGCCTGCGCCAATCGCTTTATCTCGGCAAATTACATAAGGAACAGTGAAAAAAGTGCTCGATTTCGAACTTTTAACTTTTGGGGTAAAAAAGTAGCAAAGGGGTTAACCTTCTGTTTTTTTCAAAAATCGCAAATAATTAAATGGTCTTTTTATCACTCTACCCGACGTATTTTGACCCGGGGAGTTCGAAAAACCACATTACAAGTGGCGCAAACGCTCGTAAGCATGACCAAAATGCGTTTGAATTATTTCAACTTTAAACGCCCATAAATCCTAAAATATGATACTTACGTGAAATCTGCCTGCGCCAATCGCTTTATCTCGGCAAATTACATAAGGAACAGTGAAAAAAGTGCTCGATTTCGAACTTTTAACTTTTGGGGTAAAAAAGTAGCAAAGGGGTTAACCTTCTGTTTTTTTCAAAAATCGCAAATAATTAAATGGTCTTTTTATCACTCTACCCGACGTATTTTGACCCGGGGAGTTCGAAAAACCACATTACAAGTGGCGCAAACGCTCGTAAGCATGACCAAAATGCGTTTGAATTATTTCAACTTTAAACGCCCATAAATCCTAAAATATGATACTTACGTGAAATCTGCCTGCGCCAATCGCTTTATCTCGGCAAATTACATAAGGAACAGTGAAAAAAGTGCTCGATTTCGAAATTTTAACTTTTGGGGTAAAAAAGTAGCAAAGGGGTTAACCTTCTGTTTTTTTCAAAAATCGCAAATAATTAAATGGTCTTTTTATCACTCTACCCGACGTATTTTGACCCGGGGAGTTCGAAAAACCACATTACAAGTGGCGCAAACGCTCGTAAGCATGACCAAAATGCGTTTGAATTATTTCAACTTTAAACGCCCATAAATCCTAAAATATGATACTTACGTGAAATCTGCCTGCGCCAATCGCTTTATCTCGGCAAATTACATAAGGAACAGTGAAAAAAGTGCTCGATTTCGAACTTTTAACTTTTGGGGTAAAAAAGTAGCAAAGGGGTTAACCTTCTGTTTTTTTCAAAAATCGCAAATAATTAAATGGTCTTTTTATCACTCTACCCGACGTATTTTGACCCGGGGAGTTCGAAAAACCACATTACAAGTGGCGCAAACGCTCGTAAGCATGACCAAAATGCGTTTGAATTATTTCAACTTTAAACGCCCATAAATCCTAAAATATGATACTTACGTGAAATCTGCCTGCGCCAATCGCTTTATCTCGGCAAATTACATAAGGAACAGTGAAAAAAGTGCTCGATTTCGAACTTTTAACTTTTGGGGTAAAAAAGTAGCAAAGGGGTTAACCTTCTGTTTTTTTCAAAAATCGCAAATAATTAAATGGTCTTTTTATCACTCTACCCGACGTATTTTGACCCGGGGAGTTCGAAAAACCACATTACAAGTGGCGCAAACGCTCGTAAGCATGACCAAAATGCGTTTGAATTATTTCAACTTTAAACGCCCATAAATCCTAAAATATGATACTTACGTGAAATCTGCCTGCGCCAATCGCTTTATCTCGGCAAATTACATAAGGAACAGTGAAAAAAGTGCTCGATTTCGAACTTTTAACTTTTGGGGTAAAAAAGTAGCAAAGGGGTTAACCTTCTGTTTTTTTCAAAAATCGCAAATAATTAAATGGTCTTTTTATCACTCTACCCGACGTATTTTGACCCGGGGAGTTCGAAAAACCACATTACAAGTGGCGCAAACGCTCGTAAGCATGACCAAAATGCGTTTGAATTATTTCAACTTTAAACGCCCATAAATCCTAAAATATGATACTTACGTGAAATCTGCCTGCGCCAATCGCTTTATCTCGGCAAATTACATAAGGAACAGTGAAAAAAGTGCTCGATTTCGAAATTTTAACTTTTGGGGTAAAAAAGTAGCAAAGGGGTTAACCTTCTGTTTTTTTCAAAAATCGCAAATAATTAAATGGTCTTTTTATCACTCTACCCGACGTATTTTGACCCGGGGAGTTCGAAAAACCACATTACAAGTGGCGCAAACGCTCGTAAGCATGACCAAAATGCGTTTGAATTATTTCAACTTTAAACGCCCATAAATCCTAAAATATGATACTTACGTGAAATCTGCCTGCGCCAATCGCTTTATCTCGGCAAATTACATAAGGAACAGTGAAAAAAGTGCTCGATTTCGAACTTTTAACTTTTGGGGTAAAAAAGTAGCAAAGGGGTTAACCTTCTGTTTTTTTCAAAAATCGCAAATAATTAAATGGTCTTTTTATCACTCTACCCGACGTATTTTGACCCGGGGAGTTCGAAAAACCACATTACAAGTGGCGCAAACGCTCGTAAGCATGACCAAAATGCGTTTGAATTATTTCAACTTTAAACGCCCATAAATCCTAAAATATGATACTTACGTGAAATCTGCCTGCGCCAATCGCTTTATCTCGGCAAATTACATAAGGAACAGTGAAAAAAGTGCTCGATTTCGAACTTTTAACTTTTGGGGTAAAAAAGTAGCAAAGGGGTTAACCTTCTGTTTTTTTCAAAAATCGCAAATAATTAAATGGTCTTTTTATCACTCTACCCGACGTATTTTGACCCGGGGAGTTCGAAAAACCACATTACAAGTGGCGCAAACGCTCGTAAGCATGACCAAAATGCGTTTGAATTATTTCAACTTTAAACGCCCATAAATCCTAAAATATGATACTTACGTGAAATCTGCCTGCGCCAATCGCTTTATCTCGGCAAATTACATAAGGAACAGTGAAAAAAGTGCTCGATTTCGAACTTTTAACTTTTGGGGTAGAAAAGTAGCAAAGGGGTTAACCTTCTGTTTTTTTCAAAAATCGCAAATAATTAAATGGTCTTTTTATCACTCTACCCGACGTATTTTGACCCGGGGAGTTCGAAAAACCACATTACAAGTGGCGCAAACGCTCGTAAGCATGACCAAAATGCGTTTGAATTATTTCAACTTTAAACGCCCATAAATCCTAAAATATGATACTTACGTGAAATCTGCCTGCGCCAATCGCTTTATCTCGGCAAATTACATAAGGAACAGTGAAAAAAGTGCTCGATTTCGAACTTTTAACTTTTGGGGTAAAAAAGTAGCAAAGGGGTTAACCTTCTGTTTTTTACAAAAATCGCAAATAATTAAATGGTCTTTTTATCACTCTACCCGACGTATTTTGACCCGGGGAGTTCGAAAAACCACATTACAAGTGGCGCAAACGCTCGTAAGCATGACCAAAATGCGTTTGAATTATTTCAACTTTAAACGCCCATAAATCCTAAAATATGATACTTACGTGAAATCTGCCTGCGCCAATCGCTTTATCTCGGCAAATTACATAAGGAACAGTGAAAAAAGTGCTCGATTTCGAACTTTTAACTTTTGGGGTAAAAAAGTAGCAAAGGGGTTAACCTTCTGTTTTTTTCAAAAATCGCAAATAATTAAATGGTCTTTTTATCACTCTACCCGACGTATTTTGACCCGGGGAGTTCGAAAAACCACATTACAAGTGGCGCAAACGCTCGTAAGCATGACCAAAATGCGTTTGAATTATTTCAACTTTAAACGCCCATAAATCCTAAAATATGATACTTACGTGAAATCTGCCTGCGCCAATCGCTTTATCTCGGCAAATTACATAAGGAACAGTGAAAAAAGTGCTCGATTTCGAACTTTTAACTTTTGGGGTAAAAAAGTAGCAAAGGGGTTAACCTTCTGTTTTTTTCAAAAATCGCAAATAATTAAATGGTCTTTTTATCACTCTACCCGACGTATTTTGACCCGGGGAGTTCGAAAAACCACATTACAAGTGGCGCAAACGCTCGTAAGCATGACCAAAATGCGTTTGAATTATTTCAACTTTAAACGCCCATAAATCCTAAAATATGATACTTACGTGAAATCTGCCTGCGCCAATCGCTTTATCTCGGCAAATTACATAAGGAACAGTGAAAAAAGTGCTCGATTTCGAACTTTTAACTTTTGGGGTAAAAAAGTAGCAAAGGGGTTAACCTTCTGTTTTTTTCAAAAATCGCAAATAATTAAATGGTCTTTTTATCACTCTACCCGACGTATTTTGACCCGGGGAGTTCGAAAAACCACATTACAAGTGGCGCAAACGCTCGTAAGCATGACCAAAATGCGTTTGAATTATTTCAACTTTAAACGCCCATAAATCCTAAAATATGATACTTACGTGAAATCTGCCTGCCCCAATCGGTTTATCTCGGCAAATTACATAAGGAACAGTGAAAAAAGTGCTCGATTTCGAACTTTTAACTTTTGGGGTAAAAAAGTAGCAAAGGGGTTAACCTTCTGTTTTTTTCAAAAATCGCAAATAATTAAATGGTCTTTTTATCACTCTACCCGACGTATTTTGACCCGGGGAGTTCGAAAAACCACATTACAAGTGGCGCAAACGCTCGTAAGCATGACCAAAATGCGTTTGAATTATTTCAACTTTAAACGCCCATAAATCCTAAAATATGATACTTACGTGAAATCTGCCTGCGCCAATCGCTTTATCTCGGCAAATTACATAAGGAACAGTGAAAAAAGTGCTTGATTTCGAACTTTTAACTTTTGGGGTAAAAAAGTAGCAAAGGGGTTAACCTTCTGTTTTTTTCAAAAATCGCAAATAATTAAATGGTCTTTTTATCACTCTACCCGACGTATTTTGACCCGGGGAGTTTGAAAAACCACATTACAAGTGGCGCAAACGCTCGTAAGCATGACCAAAATGCGTTTGAATTATTTCAACTTTAAACGCCCATAAATCCTAAAATATGATACTTACGTGAAATCTGCCTGCGCCAATCGCTTTATCTCGGCAAATTACATAAGGAACAGTGAAAAAAGTGCTCGATTTCGAACTTTTAACTTTTGGGGTAAAAAAGTAGCAAAGGGGTTAACCTTCTGTTTTTTACAAAAATCGCAAATAATTAAATGGTCTTTTTATCACTCTACCCGACGTATTTTGACCCGGGGAGTTCGAAAAACCACATTACAAGTGGCGCAAACGCTCGTAAGCATGACCAAAATGCGTTTGAATTATTTCAACTTTAAACGCCCATAAATCCTAAAATATGATACTTACGTGAAATCTGCCTGCGCCAATCGCTTTATCTCGGCAAATTACATAAGGAACAGTGAAAAAAGTGCTCGATTTCGAACTTTTAACTTTTGGGGTAAAAAAGTAGCAAAGGGGTTAACCTTCTGTTTTTTACAAAAATCGCAAATAATTAAATGGTCTTTTTATCACTCTACCCGACGTATTTTGACCCGGGGAGTTCGAAAAACCACATTACAAGTGGCGCAAACGCTCGTAAGCATGACCAAAATGCGTTTGAATTATTTCAACTTTAAACGCCCATAAATCCTAAAATATGATACTTACGTGAAATCTGCCTGCGCCAATCGCTTTATCTCGGCAAATTACATAAGGAACAGTGAAAAAAGTGCTCGATTTCGAACTTTTAACTTTTGGGGTAAAAAAGTAGCAAAGGGGTTAACCTTCTGTTTTTTTCAAAAATCGCAAATAATTAAATGGTCTTTTTATCACTCTACCCGACGTATTTTGACCCGGGGAGTTCGAAAAACCACATTACAAGTGGCGCAAACGCTCGTAAGCATGACCAAAATGCGTTTGAATTATTTCAACTTTAAACGCCCATAAATCCTAAAATATGATACTTACGTGAAATCTGCCTGCGCCAATCGCTTTATCTCGGCAAATTACATAAGGAACAGTGAAAAAAGTGCTCGATTTCGAACTTTTAACTTTTGGGGTAAAAAAGTAGCAAAGGGGTTAACCTTCTGTTTTTTTCAAAAATCGCAAATAATTAAATGGTCTTTTTATCACTCTACCCGACGTATTTTGACCCGGGGAGTTCGAAAAACCACATTACAAGTGGCGCAAACGCTCGTAAGCATGACCAAAATGCGTTTGAATTATTTCAACTTTAAACGCCCATAAATCCTAAAATATGATACTTACGTGAAATCTGCCTGCGCCAATCGCTTTATCTCGGCAAATTACATAAGGAACAGTGAAAAAAGTGCTCGATTTCGAACTTTTAACTTTTGGGGTAAAAAAGTAGCAAAGGGGTTAACCTTCTGTTTTTTTCAAAAATCGCAAATAATTAAATGGTCTTTTTATCACTCTACCCGACGTATTTTGACCCGGGGAGTTCGAAAAACCACATTACAAGTGGCGCAAACGCTCGTAAGCATGACCAAAATGCGTTTGAATTATTTCAACTTTAAACGCCCATAAATCCTAAAATATGATACTTACGTGAAATCTGCCTGCGCCAATCGCTTTATCTCGGCAAATTACATAAGGAACAGTGAAAAAAGTGCTCGATTTCGAAATTTTAACTTTTGGGGTAAAAAAGTAGCAAAGGGGTTAACCTTCTGTTTTTTTCAAAAATCGCAAATAATTAAATGGTCTTTTTATCACTCTACCCGACGTATTTTGACCCGGGGAGTTCGAAAAACCACATTACAAGTGGCGCAAACGCTCGTAAGCATGACCAAAATGCGTTTGAATTATTTCAACTTTAAACGCCCATAAATCCTAAAATATGATACTTGCGTGAAATCTGCCTGCGCCAATCGCTTTATCTCGGCAAATTACATAAGGAACAGTGAAAAAAGTGCTCGATTTCGAACTTTTAACTTTTGGGGTAAAAAAGTAGCAAAGGGGTTAACCTTCTGTTTTTTTCAAAAATCGCAAATAATTAAATGGTCTTTTTATCACTCTACCCGACGTATTTTGACCCGGGGAGTTCGAAAAACCACATTACAAGTGGCGCAAACGCTCGTAAGCATGACCAAAATGCGTTTGAATTATTTCAACTTTAAACGCCCATAAATCCTAAAATATGATACTTACGTGAAATCTGCCTGCGCCAATCGCTTTATCTCGGCAAATTACATAAGGAACAGTGAAAAAAGTGCTCGATTTCGAACTTTTAACTTTTGGGGTAAAAAAGTAGCAAAGGGGTTAACCTTCTGTTTTTTTCAAAAATCGCAAATAATTAAATGGTCTTTTTATCACTCTACCCGACGTATTTTGACCCGGGGAGTTCGAAAAACCACATTACAAGTGGCGCAAACGCTCGTAAGCATGACCAAAATGCGTTTGAATTATTTCAACTTTAAACGCCCATAAATCCTAAAATATGATACTTACGTGAAATCTGCCTGCGCCAATCGCTTTATCTCGGCAAATTACATAAGGAACAGTGAAAAAAGTGCTCGATTTCGAAATTTTAACTTTTGGGGTAAAAAAGTAGCAAAGGGGTTAACCTTCTGTTTTTTTCAAAAATCGCAAATAATTAAATGGTCTTTTTATCACTCTACCCGACGTATTTTGACCCGGGGAGTTCGAAAAACCACATTACAAGTGGCGCAAACGCTCGTAAGCATGACCAAAATGCGTTTGAATTATTTCAACTTTAAACGCCCATAAATCCTAAAATATGATACTTACGTGAAATCTGCCTGCGCCAATCGCTTTATCTCGGCAAATTACATAAGGAACAGTGAAAAAAGTGCTCGATTTCGAACTTTTAACTTTTGGGGTAAAAAAGTAGCAAAGGGGTTAACCTTCTGTTTTTTTCAAAAATCGCAAATAATTAAATGGTCTTTTTATCACTCTACCCGACGTATTTTGACCCGGGGAGTTCGAAAAACCACATTACAAGTGGCGCAAACGCTCGTAAGCATGACCAAAATGCGTTTGAATTATTTCAACTTTAAACGCCCATAAATCCTAAAATATGATACTTACGTGAAATCTGCCTGCGCCAATCGCTTTATCTCGGCAAATTACATAAGGAACAGTGAAAAAAGTGCTCGATTTCGAACTTTTAACTTTTGGGGTAAAAAAGTAGCAAAGGGGTTAACCTTCTGTTTTTTTCAAAAATCGCAAATAATTAAATGGTCTTTTTATCACTCTACCCGACGTATTTTGACCCGGGGAGTTCGAAAAACCACATTACAAGTGGCGCAAACGCTCGTAAGCATGACCAAAATGCGTTTGAATTATTTCAACTTTAAACGCCCATAAATCCTAAAATATGATACTTACGTGAAATCTGCCTGCGCCAATCGCTTTATCTCGGCAAATTACATAAGGAACAGTGAAAAAAGTGCTCGATTTCGAACTTTTAACTTTTGGGGTAAAAAAGTAGCAAAGGGGTTAACCTTCTGTTTTTTTCAAAAATCGCAAATAATTAAATGGTCTTTTTATCACTCTACCCGACGTATTTTGACCCGGGGAGTTCGAAAAACCACATTACAAGTGGCGCAAACGCTCGTAAGCATGACCAAAATGCGTTAGAATTATTTCAACTTTAAACGCCCATAAATCCTAAAATATGATACTTACGTGAAATCTGCCTGCCCCAATCGGTTTATCTCGGCAAATTACATAAGGAACAGTGAAAAAAGTGCTCGATTTCGAACTTTTAACTTTTGGGGTAAAAAAGTAGCAAAGGGGTTAACCTTCTGTTTTTTTCAAAAATCGCAAATAATTAAATGGTCTTTTTATCACTCTACCCGACGTATTTTGACCCGGGGAGTTCGAAAAACCACATTACAAGTGGCGCAAACGCTCGTAAGCATGACCAAAATGCGTTTGAATTATTTCAACTTTAAACGCCCATAAATCCTAAAATATGATACTTACGTGAAATCTGCCTGCGCCAATCGCTTTATCTCGGCAAATTACATAAGGAACAGTGAAAAAAGTGCTCGATTTCGAACTTTTAACTTTTGGGGTAAAAAAGTAGCAAAGGGGTTAACCTTCTGTTTTTTTCAAAAATCGCAAATAATTAAATGGTCTTTTTATCACTCTACCCGACGTATTTTGACCCGGGGAGTTTGAAAAACCACATTACAAGTGGCGCAAACGCTCGTAAGCATGACCAAAATGCGTTTGAATTATTTCAACTTTAAACGCCCATAAATCCTAAAATATGATACTTACGTGAAATCTGCCTGCGCCAATCGCTTTATCTCGGCAAATTACATAAGGAACAGTGAAAAAAGTGCTCGATTTCGAACTTTTAACTTTTGGGGTAAAAAAGTAGCAAAGGGGTTAACCTTCTGTTTTTTTCAAAAATCGCAAATAATTAAATGGTCTTTTTATCACTCTACCCGACGTATTTTGACCCGGGGAGTTCGAAAAACCACATTACAAGTGGCGCAAACGCTCGTAAGCATGACCAAAATGCGTTTGAATTATTTCAACTTTAAACGCCCATAAATCCTAAAATATGATACTTACGTGAAATCTGCCTGCGCCAATCGCTTTATCTCGGCAAATTACATAAGGAACAGTGAAAAAAGTGCTCGATTTCGAACTTTTAACTTTTGGGGTAAAAAAGTAGCAAAGGGGTTAACCTTCTGTTTTTTTCAAAAATCGCAAATAATTAAATGGTCTTTTTATCACTCTACCCGACGTATTTTGACCCGGGGAGTTCGAAAAACCACATTACAAGTGGCGCAAACGCTCGTAAGCATGACCAAAATGCGTTTGAATTATTTCAACTTTAAACGCCCATAAATCCTAAAATATGATACTTACGTGAAATCTGCCTGCGCCAATCGCTTTATCTCGGCAAATTACATAAGGAACAGTGAAAAAAGTGCTCGATTTCGAACTTTTAACTTTTGGGGTAGAAAAGTAGCAAAGGGGTTAACCTTCTGTTTTTTTCAAAAATCGCAAATAATTAAATGGTCTTTTTATCACTCTACCCGACGTATTTTGACCCGGGGAGTTCGAAAAACCACATTACAAGTGGCGCAAACGCTCGTAAGCATGACCAAAATGCGTTTGAATTATTTCAACTTTAAACGCCCATAAATCCTAAAATATGATACTTACGTGAAATCTGCCTGCGCCAATCGCTTTATCTCGGCAAATTACATAAGGAACAGTGAAAAAAGTGCTCGATTTCGAACTTTTAACTTTTGGGGTAAAAAAGTAGCAAAGGGGTTAACCTTCTGTTTTTTACAAAAATCGCAAATAATTAAATGGTCTTTTTATCACTCTACCCGACGTATTTTGACCCGGGGAGTTCGAAAAACCACATTACAAGTGGCGCAAACGCTCGTAAGCATGACCAAAATGCGTTTGAATTATTTCAACTTTAAACGCCCATAAATCCTAAAATATGATACTTACGTGAAATCTGCCTGCGCCAATCGCTTTATCTCGGCAAATTACATAAGGAACAGTGAAAAAAGTGCTCGATTTCGAACTTTTAACTTTTGGGGTAAAAAAGTAGCAAAGGGGTTAACCTTCTGTTTTTTTCAAAAATCGCAAATAATTAAATGGTCTTTTTATCACTCTACCCGACGTATTTTGACCCGGGGAGTTCGAAAAACCACATTACAAGTGGCGCAAACGCTCGTAAGCATGACCAAAATGCGTTTGAATTATTTCAACTTTAAACGCCCATAAATCCTAAAATATGATACTTACGTGAAATCTGCCTGCGCCAATCGCTTTATCTCGGCAAATTACATAAGGAACAGTGAAAAAAGTGCTCGATTTCGAACTTTTAACTTTTGGGGTAAAAAAGTAGCAAAGGGGTTAACCTTCTGTTTTTTTCAAAAATCGCAAATAATTAAATGGTCTTTTTATCACTCTACCCGACGTATTTTGACCCGGGGAGTTCGAAAAACCACATTACAAGTGGCGCAAACGCTCGTAAGCATGACCAAAATGCGTTTGAATTATTTCAACTTTAAACGCCCATAAATCCTAAAATATGATACTTACGTGAAATCTGCCTGCGCCAATCGCTTTATCTCGGCAAATTACATAAGGAACAGTGAAAAAAGTGCTCGATTTCGAACTTTTAACTTTTGGGGTAAAAAAGTAGCAAAGGGGTTAACCTTCTGTTTTTTTCAAAAATCGCAAATAATTAAATGGTCTTTTTATCACTCTACCCGACGTATTTTGACCCGGGGAGTTCGAAAAACCACATTACAAGTGGCGCAAACGCTCGTAAGCATGACCAAAATGCGTTTGAATTATTTCAACTTTAAACGCCCATAAATCCTAAAATATGATACTTACGTGAAATCTGCCTGCCCCAATCGGTTTATCTCGGCAAATTACATAAGGAACAGTGAAAAAAGTGCTCGATTTCGAACTTTTAACTTTTGGGGTAAAAAAGTAGCAAAGGGGTTAACCTTCTGTTTTTTTCAAAAATCGCAAATAATTAAATGGTCTTTTTATCACTCTACCCGACGTATTTTGACCCGGGGAGTTCGAAAAACCACATTACAAGTGGCGCAAACGCTCGTAAGCATGACCAAAATGCGTTTGAATTATTTCAACTTTAAACGCCCATAAATCCTAAAATATGATACTTACGTGAAATCTGCCTGCGCCAATCGCTTTATCTCGGCAAATTACATAAGGAACAGTGAAAAAAGTGCTTGATTTCGAACTTTTAACTTTTGGGGTAAAAAAGTAGCAAAGGGGTTAACCTTCTGTTTTTTTCAAAAATCGCAAATAATTAAATGGTCTTTTTATCACTCTACCCGACGTATTTTGACCCGGGGAGTTTGAAAAACCACATTACAAGTGGCGCAAACGCTCGTAAGCATGACCAAAATGCGTTTGAATTATTTCAACTTTAAACGCCCATAAATCCTAAAATATGATACTTACGTGAAATCTGCCTGCGCCAATCGCTTTATCTCGGCAAATTACATAAGGAACAGTGAAAAAAGTGCTCGATTTCGAACTTTTAACTTTTGGGGTAAAAAAGTAGCAAAGGGGTTAACCTTCTGTTTTTTACAAAAATCGCAAATAATTAAATGGTCTTTTTATCACTCTACCCGACGTATTTTGACCCGGGGAGTTCGAAAAACCACATTACAAGTGGCGCAAACGCTCGTAAGCATGACCAAAATGCGTTTGAATTATTTCAACTTTAAACGCCCATAAATCCTAAAATATGATACTTACGTGAAATCTGCCTGCGCCAATCGCTTTATCTCGGCAAATTACATAAGGAACAGTGAAAAAAGTGCTCGATTTCGAACTTTTAACTTTTGGGGTAAAAAAGTAGCAAAGGGGTTAACCTTCTGTTTTTTACAAAAATCGCAAATAATTAAATGGTCTTTTTATCACTCTACCCGACGTATTTTGACCCGGGGAGTTCGAAAAACCACATTACAAGTGGCGCAAACGCTCGTAAGCATGACCAAAATGCGTTTGAATTATTTCAACTTTAAACGCCCATAAATCCTAAAATATGATACTTACGTGAAATCTGCCTGCGCCAATCGCTTTATCTCGGCAAATTACATAAGGAACAGTGAAAAAAGTGCTCGATTTCGAACTTTTAACTTTTGGGGTAAAAGAGTAGCAAAGGGGTTAACCTTCTGTTTTTTTCAAAAATCGCAAATAATTAAATGGTCTTTTTATCACTCTACCCGACGTATTTTGACCCGGGGAGTTCGAAAAACCACATTACAAGTGGCGCAAACGCTCGTAAGCATGACCAAAATGCGTTTGAATTATTTCAACTTTAAACGCCCATAAATCCTAAAATATGATACTGACGTGAAATCTGCCTGCGCCAATCGCTTTATCTCGGCAAATTACATAAGGAACAGTGAAAAAAGTGCTCGATTTCGAACTTTTAACTTTTGGGGTAAAAAAGTAGCAAAGGGGTTAACCTTCTGTTTTTTTCAAAAATCGCAAATAATTAAATGGTCTTTTTATCACTCTACCCGACGTATTTTGACCCGGGGAGTTCGAAAAACCACATTACAAGTGGCGCAAACGCTCGTAAGCATGACCAAAATGCGTTTGAATTATTTCAACTTTAAACGCCCATAAATCCTAAAATATGATACTTACGTGAAATCTGCCTGCGCCAATCGCTTTATCTCGGCAAATTACATAAGGAACAGTGAAAAAAGTGCTCGATTTCGAACTTTTAACTTTTGGGGTAAAAAAGTAGCAAAGGGGTTAACCTTCTGTTTTTTACAAAAATCGCAAATAATTAAATGGTCTTTTTATCACTCTACCCGACGTATTTTGACCCGGGGAGTTCGAAAAACCACATTACAAGTGGCGCAAACGCTCGTAAGCATGACCAAAATGCGTTTGAATTATTTCAACTTTAAACGCCCATAAATCCTAAAATATGATACTTACGTGAAATCTGCCTGCGCCAATCGCTTTATCTCGGCAAATTACATAAGGAACAGTGAAAAAAGTGCTCGATTTCGAACTTTTAACTTTTGGGGTAAAAAAGTAGCAAAGGGGTTAACCTTCTGTTTTTTTCAAAAATCGCAAATAATTAAATGGTCTTTTTATCACTCTACCCGACGTATTTTGACCCGGGGAGTTCGAAAAACCACATTACAAGTGGCGCAAACGCTCGTAAGCATGACCAAAATGCGTTTGAATTATTTCAACTTTAAACGCCCATAAATCCTAAAATATGATACTTACGTGAAATCTGCCTGCGCCAATCGCTTTATCTCGGCAAATTACATAAGGAACAGTGAAAAAAGTGCTCGATTTCGAACTTTTAACTTTTGGGGTAAAAAAGTAGCAAAGGGGTTAACCTTCTGTTTTTTTCAAAAATCGCAAATAATTAAATGGTCTTTTTATCACTCTACCCGACGTATTTTGACCCGGGGAGTTCGAAAAACCACATTACAAGTGGCGCAAACGCTCGTAAGCATGACCAAAATGCGTTTGAATTATTTCAACTTTAAACGCCCATAAATCCTAAAATATGATACTTACGTGAAATCTGCCTGCGCCAATCGCTTTATCTCGGCAAATTACATAAGGAACAGTGAAAAAAGTGCTCGATTTCGAACTTTTAACTTTTGGGGTAAAAAAGTAGCAAAGGGGTTAACCTTCTGTTTTTTTCAAAAATCGCAAATAATTAAATGGTCTTTTTATCACTCTACCCGACGTATTTTGACCCGGGGAGTTCGAAAAACCACATTACAAGTGGCGCAAACGCTCGTAAGCATGACCAAAATGCGTTTGAATTATTTCAACTTTAAACGCCCATAAATCCTAAAATATGATACTTACGTGAAATTTGCCTGCGCCAATCGCTTTATCTCGGCAAATTACATAAGGAACAGTGAAAAAAGAGCTCGATTTCGAACTTTTAACTTTTGGGGTAAAAAAGTAGCAAAGGGGTTAACCTTCTGTTTTTTTCAAAAATCGCAAATAATTAAATGGTCTTTTTATCACTCTACCCGTCGTATTTTGACCCGGGGAGTTCGAAAAACCACATTACAAGTGGCGCAAACGCTCGTAAGCATGACCAAAATGCGTTTGAATTATTTCAACTTTAAACGCCCATAAATCCTAAAATATGATACTTACGTGAAATCTGCCTGCGCCAATCGCTTTATCTCGGCAAATTACATAAGGAACAGTGAAAAAAGTGCTCGATTTCGAACTTTTAACTTTTGGGGTAAAAAAGTAGCAAAGGGGTTAACCTTCTGTTTTTTTCAAAAATCGCAAATAATTAAATGGTCTTTTTATCACTCTACCCGACGTATTTTGACCCGGGGAGTTCGAAAAACCACATTACAAGTGGCGCAAACGCTCGTAAGCATGACCAAAATGCGTTTGAATTATTTCAACTTTAAACGCCCATAAATCCTAAAATATGATACTTACGTGAAATCTGCCTGCGCCAATCGCTTTATCTCGGCAAATTACATAAGGAACAGTGAAAAAAGTGCTCGATTTCGAACTTTTAACTTTTGGGGTAAAAAAGTAGCAAAGGGGTTAACCTTCTGTTTTTTTCAAAAATCGCAAATAATTAAATGGTCTTTTTATCACTCTACCCGACGTATTTTGACCCGGGGAGTTCGAAAAACCACATTACAAGTGGCGCAAACGCTCGTAAGCATGACCAAAATGCGTTTGAATTATTTCAACTTTAAACGCCCATAAATCCTAAAATATGATACTTACGTGAAATCTGCCTGCGCCAATCGCTTTATCTCGGCAAATTACATAAGGAACAGTGAAAAAAGTGCTCGATTTCGAACTTTTAACTTTTGGGGTAAAAAAGTAGCAAAGGGGTTAACCTTCTGTTTTTTACAAAAATCGCAAATAATTAAATGGTCTTTTTATCACTCTACCCGACGTATTTTGACCCGGGGAGTTCGAAAAACCACATTACAAGTGGCGCAAACGCTCGTAAGCATGACCAAAATGCGTTTGAATTATTTCAACTTTAAACGCCCATAAATCCTAAAATATGATACTTACGTGAAATCTGCCTGCGCCAATCGCTTTATCTCGGCAAATTACATAAGGAACAGTGAAAAAAGTGCTCGATTTCGAACTTTTAACTTTTGGGGTAAAAAAGTAGCAAAGGGGTTAACCTTCTGTTTTTTACAAAAATCGCAAATAATTAAATGGTCTTTTTATCACTCTACCCGACGTATTTTGACCCGGGGAGTTCGAAAAACCACATTACAAGTGGCGCAAACGCTCGTAAGCATGACCAAAATGCGTTTGAATTATTTCAACTTTAAACGCCCATAAATCCTAAAATATGATACTTACGTGAAATCTGCCTGCGCCAATCGCTTTATCTCGGCAAATTACATAAGGAACAGTGAAAAAAGTGCTCGATTTCGAACTTTTAACTTTTGGGGTAAAAGAGTAGCAAAGGGGTTAACCTTCTGTTTTTTTCAAAAATCGCAAATAATTAAATGGTCTTTTTATCACTCTACCCGACGTATTTTGACCCGGGGAGTTCGAAAAACCACATTACAAGTGGCGCAAACGCTCGTAAGCATGACCAAAATGCGTTTGAATTATTTCAACTTTAAACGCCCATAAATCCTAAAATATGATACTGACGTGAAATCTGCCTGCGCCAATCGCTTTATCTCGGCAAATTACATAAGGAACAGTGAAAAAAGTGCTCGATTTCGAACTTTTAACTTTTGGGGTAAAAAAGTAGCAAAGGGGTTAACCTTCTGTTTTTTTCAAAAATCGCAAATAATTAAATGGTCTTTTTATCACTCTACCCGACGTATTTTGACCCGGGGAGTTCGAAAAACCACATTACAAGTGGCGCAAACGCTCGTAAGCATGACCAAAATGCGTTTGAATTATTTCAACTTTAAACGCCCATAAATCCTAAAATATGATACTTACGTGAAATCTGCCTGCGCCAATCGCTTTATCTCGGCAAATTACATAAGGAACAGTGAAAAAAGTGCTCGATTTCGAACTTTTAACTTTTGGGGTAAAAAAGTAGCAAAGGGGTTAACCTTCTGTTTTTTTCAAAAATCGCAAATAATTAAATGGTCTTTTTATCACTCTACCCGACGTATTTTGACCCGGGGAGTTCGAAAAACCACATTACAAGTGGCGCAAACGCTCGTGAGCATGACCAAAATGCGTTTGAATTATTTCAACTTTAAACGCCCATAAATCCTAAAATATGATACTTACGTGAAATCTGCCTGCGCCAATCGCTTTATCTCGGCAAATTACATAAGGAACAGTGAAAAAAGTGCTCGATTTCGAACTTTTAACTTTTGGGGTAAAAAAGTAGCAAAGGGGTTAACCTTCTGTTTTTTACAAAAATCGCAAATAATTAAATGGTCTTTTTATCACTCTACCCGACGTATTTTGACCCGGGGAGTTCGAAAAACCACATTACAAGTGGCGCAAACGCTCGTAAGCATGACCAAAATGCGTTTGAATTATTTCAACTTTAAACGCCCATAAATCCTAAAATATGATACTTACGTGAAATCTGCCTGCGCCAATCGCTTTATCTCGGCAAATTACATAAGGAACAGTGAAAAAAGTGCTCGATTTCGAACTTTTAACTTTTGGGGTAAAAAAGTAGCAAAGGGGTTAACCTTCTGTTTTTTTCAAAAATCGCAAATAATTAAATGGTCTTTTTATCACTCTACCCGACGTATTTTGACCCGGGGAGTTCGAAAAACCACATTACAAGTGGCGCAAACGCTCGTAAGCATGACCAAAATGCGTTTGAATTATTTCAACTTTAAACGCCCATAAATCCTAAAATATGATACTTACGTGAAATCTGCCTGCGCCAATCGCTTTATCTCGGCAAATTACATAAGGAACAGTGAAAAAAGTGCTCGATTTCGAACTTTTAACTTTTGGGGTAAAAAAGTAGCAAAGGGGTTAACCTTCTGTTTTTTTCAAAAATCGCAAATAATTAAATGGTCTTTTTATCACTCTACCCGACGTATTTTGACCCGGGGAGTTCGAAAAACCACATTACAAGTGGCGCAAACGCTCGTAAGCATGACCAAAATGCGTTTGAATTATTTCAACTTTAAACGCCCATAAATCCTAAAATATGATACTTACGTGAAATCTGCCTGCGCCAATCGCTTTATCTCGGCAAATTACATAAGGAACAGTGAAAAAAGTGCTCGATTTCGAACTTTTAACTTTTGGGGTAAAAAAGTAGCAAAGGGGTTAACCTTCTGTTTTTTTCAAAAATCGCAAATAATTAAATGGTCTTTTTATCACTCTACCCGACGTATTTTGACCCGGGGAGTTCGAAAAACCACATTACAAGTGGCGCAAACGCTCGTAAGCATGACCAAAATGCGTTTGAATTATTTCAACTTTAAACGCCCATAAATCCTAAAATATGATACTTACGTGAAATCTGCCTGCGCCAATCGCTTTATCTCGGCAAATTACATAAGGAACAGTGAAAAAAGTGCTCGATTTCGAACTTTTAACTTTTGGGGTAAAAAAGTAGCAAAGGGGTTAACCTTCTGTTTTTTTCAAAAATCGCAAATAATTAAATGGTCTTTTTATCACTCTACCCGACGTATTTTGACCCGGGGAGTTCGAAAAACCACATTACAAGTGGCGCAAACGCTCGTAAGCATGACCAAAATGCGTTTGAATTATTTCAACTTTAAACGCCCATAAATCCTAAAATATGATACTTACGTGAAATCTGCCTGCGCCAATCGCTTTATCTCGGCAAATTACATAAGGAACAGTGAAAAAAGAGCTCGATTTCGAACTTTTAACTTTTGGGGTAAAAAAGTAGCAAAGGGGTTAACCTTCTGTTTTTTTCAAAAATCGCAAATAATTAAATGGTCTTTTTATCACTCTACCCGTCGTATTTTGACCCGGGGAGTTCGAAAAACCACATTACAAGTGGCGCAAACGCTCGTAAGCATGACCAAAATGCGTTTGAATTATTTCAACTTTAAACGCCCATAAATCCTAAAATATGATACTTACGTGAAATCTGCCTGCGCCAATCGCTTTATCTCGGCAAATTACATAAGGAACAGTGAAAAAAGTGCTCGATTTCGAACTTTTAACTTTTGGGGTAAAAAAGTAGCAAAGGGGTTAACCTTCTGTTTTTTTCAAAAATCGCAAATAATTAAATGGTCTTTTTATCACTCTACCCGACGTATTTTGACCCGGGGAGTTCGAAAAACCACATTACAAGTGGCGCAAACGCTCGTAAGCATGACCAAAATGCGTTTGAATTATTTCAACTTTAAACGCCCATAAATCCTAAAATATGATACTTACGTGAAATCTGCCTGCGCCAATCGCTTTATCTCGGCAAATTACATAAGGAACAGTGAAAAAAGTGCTCGATTTCGAACTTTTAACTTTTGGGGTAAAAAAGTAGCAAAGGGGTTAACCTTCTGTTTTTTTCAAAAATCGCAAATAATTAAATGGTCTTTTTATCACTCTACCCGACGTATTTTGACCCGGGGAGTTCGAAAAACCACATTACAAGTGGCGCAAACGCTCGTAAGCATGACCAAAATGCGTTTGAATTATTTCAACTTTAAACGCCCATAAATCCTAAAATATGATACTTACGTGAAATCTGCCTGCGCCAATCGCTTTATCTCGGCAAATTACATAAGGAACAGTGAAAAAAGTGCTCGATTTCGAACTTTTAACTTTTGGGGTAAAAAAGTAGCAAAGGGGTTAACCTTCTGTTTTTTTCAAAAATCGCAAATAATTAAATGGTCTTTTTATCACTCTACCCGACGTATTTTGACCCGGGGAGTTCGAAAAACCACATTACAAGTGGCGCAAACGCTCGTAAGCATGACCAAAATGCGTTTGAATTATTTCAACTTTAAACGCCCATAAATCCTAAAATATGATACTTACGTGAAATCTGCCTGCGCCAATCGCTTTATCTCGGCAAATTACATAAGGAACAGTGAAAAAAGTGCTCGATTTCGAACTTTTAACTTTTGGGGTAAAAAAGTAGCAAAGGGGTTAACCTTCTGTTTTTTTCAAAAATCGCAAATAATTAAATGGTCTTTTTATCACTCTACCCGACGTATTTTGACCCGGGGAGTTCGAAAAACCACATTACAAGTGGCGCAAACGCTCGTAAGCATGACCAAAATGCGTTTGAATTATTTCAACTTTAAACGCCCATAAATCCTAAAATATGATACTTACGTGAAATCTGCCTGCGCCAATCGCTTTATCTCGGCAAATTACATAAGGAACAGTGAAAAAAGTGCTCGATTTCGAACTTTTAACTTTTGGGGTAAAAAAGTAGCAAAGGGGTTAACCTTCTGTTTTTTTCAAAAATCGCAAATAATTAAATGGTCTTTTTATCACTCTACCCGACGTATTTTGACCCGGGGAGTTCGAAAAACCACATTACAAGTGGCGCAAACGCTCGTAAGCATGACCAAAATGCGTTTGAATTATTTCAACTTTAAACGCCCATAAATCCTAAAATATGATACTTACGTGAAATCTGCCTGCGCCAATCGCTTTATCTCGGCAAATTACATAAGGAACAGTGAAAAAAGTGCTCGATTTCGAACTTTTAACTTTTGGGGTAAAAAAGTAGCAAAGGGGTTAACCTTCTGTTTTTTTCAAAAATCGCAAATAATTAAATGGTCTTTTTATCACTCTACCCGACGTATTTTGACCCGGGGAGTTCGAAAAACCACATTACAAGTGGCGCAAACGCTCGTAAGCATGATCAAAATGCGTTTGAATTATTTCAACTTTAAACGCCCATAAATCCTAAAATATGATACTTACGTGAAATCTGCCTGCGCCAATCGCTTTATCTCGGCAAATTACATAAGGAACAGTGAAAAAAGTGCTCGATTTCGAACTTTTAACTTTTGGGGTAAAAAAGTAGCAAAGGGGTTAACCTTCTGTTTTTTTCAAAAATCGCAAATAATTAAATGGTCTTTTTATCACTCTACCCGACGTATTTTGACCCGGGGAGTTCGAAAAACCACATTACAAGTGGCGCAAACGCTCGTAAGCATGACCAAAATGCGTTTGAATTATTTCAACTTTAAACGCCCATAAATCCTAAAATATGATACTTACGTGAAATCTGCCTGCGCCAATCGCTTTATCTCGGCAAATTACATAAGGAACAGTGAAAAAAGTGCTCGATTTCGAACTTTTAACTTTTGGGGTAAAAAAGTAGCAAAGGGGTTAACCTTCTGTTTTTTTCAAAAATCGCAAATAATTAAATGGTCTTTTTATCACTCTACCCGACGTATTTTGACCCGGGGAGTTCGAAAAACCACATTACAAGTGGCGCAAACGCTCGTAAGCATGACCAAAATGCGTTTGAATTATTTCAACTTTAAACGCCCATAAATCCTAAAATATGATACTTACGTGAAATCTGCCTGCGCCAATCGCTTTATCTCGGCAAATTACATAAGGAACAGTGAAAAAAGTGCTCGATTTCGAACTTTTAACTTTTGGGGTAAAAAAGTAGCAAAGGGGTTAACCTTCTGTTTTTTTCAAAAATCGCAAATAATTAAATGGTCTTTTTATCACTCTACCCGACGTATTTTGACCCGGGGAGTTCGAAAAACCACATTACAAGTGGCGCAAACGCTCGTAAGCATGATCAAAATGCGTTTGAATTATTTCAACTTTAAACGCCCATAAATCCTAAAATATGATACTTACGTGAAATCTGCCTGCGCCAATCGCTTTATCTCGGCAAATTACATAAGGAACAGTGAAAAAAGTGCTCGATTTCGAACTTTTAACTTTTGGGGTAAAAAAGTAGCAAAGGGGTTAACCTTCTGTTTTTTTCAAAAATCGCAAATAATTAAATGGTCTTTTTATCACTCTACCCGACGTATTTTGACCCGGGGAGTTCGAAAAACCACATTACAAGTGGCGCAAACGCTCGTAAGCATGACCAAAATGCGTTTGAATTATTTCAACTTTAAACGCCCATAAATCCTAAAATATGATACTTACGTGAAATCTGCCTGCGCCAATCGCTTTATCTCGGCAAATTACATAAGGAACAGTGAAAAAAGTGCTCGATTTCGAACTTTTAACTTTTGGGGTAAAAAAGTAGCAAAGGGGTTAACCTTCTGTTTTTTTCAAAAATCGCAAATAATTAAATGGTCTTTTTATCACTCTACCCGACGTATTTTGACCCGGGGAGTTCGAAAAACCACATTACAAGTGGCGCAAACGCTCGTAAGCATGACCAAAATGCGTTTGAATTATTTCAACTTTAAACGCCCATAAATCCTAAAATATGATACTTACGTGAAATCTGCCTGCGCCAATCGCTTTATCTCGGCAAATTACATAAGGAACAGTGAAAAAAGTGCTCGATTTCGAACTTTTAACTTTTGGGGTAAAAAAGTAGCAAAGGGGTTAACCTTCTGTTTTTTTCAAAAATCGCAAATAATTAAATGGTCTTTTTATCACTCTACCCGACGTATTTTGACCCGGGGAGTTCGAAAAACCACATTACAAGTGGCGCAAACGCTCGTAAGCATGACCAAAATGCGTTTGAATTATTTCAACTTTAAACGCCCATAAATCCTAAAATATGATACTTACGTGAAATCTGCCTGCGCCAATCGCTTTATCTCGGCAAATTACATAAGGAACAGTGAAAAAAGTGCTCGATTTCGAACTTTTAACTTTTGGGGTAAAAAAGTAGCAAAGGGGTTAACCTTCTGTTTTTTTCAAAAATCGCAAATAATTAAATGGTCTTTTTATCACTCTACCCGACGTATTTTGACCCGGGGAGTTCGAAAAACCACATTACAAGTGGCGCAAACGCTCGTAAGCATGACCAAAATGCGTTTGAATTATTTCAACTTTAAACGCCCATAAATCCTAAAATATGATACTTACGTGAAATCTGCCTGCGCCAATCGCTTTATCTCGGCAAATTACATAAGGAACAGTGAAAAAAGTGCTCGATTTCGAACTTTTAACTTTTGGGGTAAAAAAGTAGCAAAGGGGTTAACCTTCTGTTTTTTTCAAAAATCGCAAATAATTAAATGGTCGTTTTATCACTCTACCCGACGTATTTTGACCCGGGGAGTTCGAAAAACCACATTACAAGTGGCGCAAACGCTCGTAAGCATGACCAAAATGCGTTTGAATTATTTCAACTTTAAACGCCCATAAATCCTAAAATATGATACTTACGTGAAATCTGCCTGCGCCAATCGCTTTATCTCGGCAAATTACATAAGGAACAGTGAAAAAAGTGCTCGATTTCGAACTTTTAACTTTTGGGGTAAAAAAGTAGCAAAGGGGTTAACCTTCTGTTTTTTTCAAAAATCGCAAATAATTAAATGGTCTTTTTATCACTCTACCCGACGTATTTTGACCCGGGGAGTTCGAAAAACCACATTACAAGTGGCGCAAACGCTCGTAAGCATGACCAAAATGCGTTTGAATTATTTCAACTTTAAACGCCCATAAATCCTAAAATATGATACTTACGTGAAATCTGCCTGCGCCAATCGCTTTATCTCGGCAAATTACATAAGGAACAGTGAAAAAAGAGCTCGATTTCGAACTTTTAACTTTTGGGGTAAAAAAGTAGCAAAGGGGTTAACCTTCTGTTTTTTTCAAAAATCGCAAATAATTAAATGGTCTTTTTATCACTCTACCCGACGTATTTTGACCCGGGGAGTTCGAAAAACCACATTACAAGTGGCGCAAACGCTCGTAAGCATGACCAAAATGCGTTTGAATTATTTCAACTTTAAACGCCCATAAATCCTAAAATATGATACTTACGTGAAATCTGCCTGCGCCAATCGCTTTATCTCGGCAAATTACATAAGGAACAGTGAAAAAAGTGCTCGATTTCGAACTTTTAACTTTTGGGGTAAAAAAGTAGCAAAGGGGTTAACCTTCTGTTTTTTTCAAAAATCGCAAATAATTAAATGGTCTTTTTATCACTCTACCCGACGTATTTTGACCCGGGGAGTTCGAAAAACCACATTACAAGTGGCGCAAACGCTCGTAAGCATGACCAAAATGCGTTTGAATTATTTCAACTTTAAACGCCCATAAATCCTAAAATATGATACTTACGTGAAATCTGCCTGCGCCAATCGCTTTATCTCGGCAAATTACATAAGGAACAGTGAAAAAAGTGCTCGATTTCGAACTTTTAACTTTTGGGGTAAAAAAGTAGCAAAGGGGTTAACCTTCTGTTTTTTTCAAAAATCGCAAATAATTAAATGGTCTTTTTATCACTCTACCCGACGTATTTTGACCCGGGGAGTTCGAAAAACCACATTACAAGTGGCGCAAACGCTCGTAAGCATGACCAAAATGCGTTTGAATTATTTCAACTTTAAACGCCCATAAATCCTAAAATATGATACTTACGTGAAATCTGCCTGCGCCAATCGCTTTATCTCGGCAAATTACATAAGGAACAGTGAAAAAAGTGCTCGATTTCGAACTTTTAACTTTTGGGGTAAAAAAGTAGCAAAGGGGTTAACCTTCTGTTTTTTTCAAAAATCGCAAATAATTAAATGGTCGTTTTATCACTCTACCCGACGTATTTTGACCCGGGGAGTTCGAAAAACCACATTACAAGTGGCGCAAACGCTCGTAAGCATGACCAAAATGCGTTTGAATTATTTCAACTTTAAACGCCCATAAATCCTAAAATATGATACTTACGTGAAATCTGCCTGCGCCAATCGCTTTATCTCGGCAAATTACATAAGGAACAGTGAAAAAAGTGCTCGATTTCGAACTTTTAACTTTTGGGGTAAAAAAGTAGCAAAGGGGTTAACCTTCTGTTTTTTTCAAAAATCGCAAATAATTAAATGGTCTTTTTATCACTCTACCCGACGTATTTTGACCCGGGGAGTTCGAAAAACCACATTACAAGTGGCGCAAACGCTCGTAAGCATGACCAAAATGCGTTTGAATTATTTCAACTTTAAACGCCCATAAATCCTAAAATATGATACTTACGTGAAATCTGCCTGCGCCAATCGCTTTATCTCGGCAAATTACATAAGGAACAGTGAAAAAAGTGCTCGATTTCGAACTTTTAACTTTAAATGGTCTTTTTATCACTCTACCCGACGTATTTTGACCCGGGGAGTTCGAAAAACCACATTACAAGTGGCGCAAACGCTCGTAAGCATGACCAAAATGCGTTTGAATTATTTCAACTTTAAACGCCCATAAATCCTAAAATATGATACTTACGTGAAATCTGCCTGCGCCAATCGCTTTATCTCGGCAAATTACATAAGGAACAGTGAAAAAAGTGCTCGATTTCGAACTTTTAACTTTTGGGGTAAAAAAGTAGCAAAGGGGTTAACCTTCTGTTTTTTTCAAAAATCGCAAATAATTAAATGGTCTTTTTATCACTCTACCCGACGTATTTTGACCCGGGGAGTTCGAAAAACCACATTACAAGTGGCGCAAACGCTCGTAAGCATGACCAAAATGCGTTTGAATTATTTCAACTTTAAACGCCCATAAATCCTAAAATATGATACTTACGTGAAATCTGCCTGCGCCAATCGCTTTATCTCGGCAAATTACATAAGGAACAGTGAAAAAAGTGCTCGATTTCGAACTTTTAACTTTTGGGGTAAAAAAGTAGCAAAGGGGTTAACCTTCTGTTTTTTTCAAAAATCGCAAATAATTAAATGGTCTTTTTATCACTCTACCCGACGTATTTTGACCCGGGGAGTTCGAAAAACCACATTACAAGTGGCGCAAACGCTCGTAAGCATGACCAAAATGCGTTTGAATTATTTCAACTTTAAACGCCCATAAATCCTAAAATATGATACTTACGTGAAATCTGCCTGCGCCAATCGCTTTATCTCGGCAAATTACATAAGGAACAGTGAAAAAAGTGCTCGATTTCGAACTTTTAACTTTTGGGGTAAAAAAGTAGCAAAGGGGTTAACCTTCTGTTTTTTTCAAAAATCGCAAATAATTAAATGGTCTTTTTATCACTCTACCCGACGTATTTTGACCCGGGGAGTTCGAAAAACCACATTACAAGTGGCGCAAACGCTCGTAAGCATGACCAAAATGCGTTTGAATTATTTCAACTTTAAACGCCCATAAATCCTAAAATATGATACTTACGTGAAATCTGCCTGCGCCAATCGCTTTATCTCGGCAAATTACATAAGGAACAGTGAAAAAAGTGCTCGATTTCGAACTTTTAACTTTTGGGGTAAAAAAGTAGCAAAGGGGTTAACCTTCTGTTTTTTTCAAAAATCGCAAATAATTAAATGGTCTTTTTATCACTCTACCCGACGTATTTTGACCCGGGGAGTTCGAAAAACCACATTACAAGTGGCGCAAACGCTCGTAAGCATGACCAAAATGCGTTTGAATTATTTCAACTTTAAACGCCCATAAATCCTAAAATATGATACTTACGTGAAATCTGCCTGCGCCAATCGCTTTATCTCGGCAAATTACATAAGGAACAGTGAAAAAAGTGCTCGATTTCGAACTTTTAACTTTTGGGGTAAAAAAGTAGCAAAGGGGTTAACCTTCTGTTTTTTTCAAAAATCGCAAATAATTAAATGGTCGTTTTATCACTCTACCCGACGTATTTTGACCCGGGGAGTTCGAAAAACCACATTACAAGTGGCGCAAACGCTCGTAAGCATGACCAAAATGCGTTTGAATTATTTCAACTTTAAACGCCCATAAATCCTAAAATATGATACTTACGTGAAATCTGCCTGCGCCAATCGCTTTATCTCGGCAAATTACATAAGGAACAGTGAAAAAAGTGCTCGATTTCGAACTTTTAACTTTTGGGGTAAAAAAGTAGCAAAGGGGTTAACCTTCTGTTTTTTTCAAAAATCGCAAATAATTAAATGGTCTTTTTATCACTCTACCCGTCGTATTTTGACCCGGGGAGTTCGAAAAACCACATTACAAGTGGCGCAAACGCTCGTAAGCATGACCAAAATGCGTTTGAATTATTTCAACTTTAAACGCCCATAAATCCTAAAATATGATACTTACGTGAAATCTGCCTGCGCCAATCGCTTTATCTCGGCAAATTACATAAGGAACAGTGAAAAAAGTGCTCGATTTCGAACTTTTAACTTTTGGGGTAAAAAAGTAGCAAAGGGGTTAACCTTCTGTTTTTTTCAAAAATCGCAAATAATTAAATGGTCTTTTTATCACTCTACCCGACGTATTTTGACCCGGGGAGTTCGAAAAACCACATTACAAGTGGCGCAAACGCTCGTAAGCATGACCAAAATGCGTTTGAATTATTTCAACTTTAAACGCCCATAAATCCTAAAATATGATACTTACGTGCAATCTGCCTGAGCCAATCGCTTTATCTCGGCAAATTACATAAGGAACAGTGAAAAAAGTGCTCGATTTCGAACTTTTAACTTTTGGGGTAAAAAAGTAGCAAAGGGGTTAACCTTCTGTTTTTTACAAAAATCGCAAATAATTAAATGGTCTTTTTGTCACTCTACCCGACGTATTTTGACCCGGGGAGTTCGAAAAACCACATTACAAGTGGCGCAAACGCTCGTAAGCATGACCAAAATGCGTTTGAATTATTTCAACTTTAAACGCCCATAAATCCTAAAATATGATACTTACGTGAAATCTGCCTGCGCCAATCGCTTTATCTCGGCAAATTACATAAGGAACAGTGAAAAAAGTGCTCGATTTCGAACTTTTAACTTTTGGGGTAAAAAAGTAGCAAAGGGGTTAACCTTCTGTTTTTTTCAAAAATCGCAAATAATTAAATGGTCTTTTTATCACTCTACCCGACGTATTTTGACCCGGGGAGTTCGAAAAACCACATTACAAGTGGCGCAAACGCTCGTAAGCATGACCAAAATGCGTTTGAATTATTTCAACTTTAAACGCCCATAAATCCTAAAATATGATACTTACGTGAAATCTGCCTGCGCCAATCGCTTTATCTCGGCAAATTACATAAGGAACAGTGAAAAAAGTGCTCGATTTCGAACTTTTAACTTTTGGGGTAAAAAAGTAGCAAAGGGGTTAACCTTCTGTTTTTTTCAAAAATCGCAAATAATTAAATGGTCTTTTTATCACTCTACCCGACGTATTTTGACCCGGGGAGTTCGAAAAACCACATTACAAGTGGCGCAAACGCTCGTAAGCATGACCAAAATGCGTTTGAATTATTTCAAATTTAAACGCCCATAAATCCTAAAATATGATACTTACGTGAAATCTGCCTGCGCCAATCGCTTTATCTCGGCAAATTACATAAGGAACAGTGAAAAAAGTGCTCGATTTCGAACTTTTAACTTTTGGGGTAAAAAAGTAGCAAAGGGGTTAACCTTCTGTTTTTTTCAAAAATCGCAAATAATTAAATGGTCTTTTTATCACTCTACCCGACGTATTTTGACCCGGGGAGTTCGAAAAACCACATTACAAGTGGCGCAAACGCTCGTAAGCATGACCAAAATGCGTTTGAATTATTTCAACTTTAAACGCCCATAAATCCTAAAATATGATACTTACGTGAAATCTGCCTGCGCCAATCGCTTTATCTCGGCAAATTACATAAGGAACAGTGAAAAAAGAGCTCGATTTCGAACTTTTAACTTTTGGGGTAAAAAAGTAGCAAAGGGGTTAACCTTCTGTTTTTTTCAAAAATCGCAAATAATTAAATGGTCTTTTTATTACTCTACCCGTCGTATTTTGCCCCGGGGAGTTCGAAAAACCACATTACAAGTGGCGCAAACGCTCGTAAGCATGACCAAAATGCGTTTGAATTATTTCAACTTTAAACGCCCATAAATCCTAAAATATGATACTTACGTGAAATCTGCCTGCGCCAATCGCTTTATCTCGGCAAATTACATAAGGAACAGTGAAAAAAGTGCTCGATTTCGAACTTTTAACTTTTGGGGTAAAAAAGTAGCAAAGGGGTTAACCTTCTGTTTTTTTCAAAAATCGCAAATAATTAAATGGTCTTTTTATCACTCTACCCGACGTATTTTGACCCGGGGAGTTCGAAAAACCACATTACAAGTGGCGCAAACGCTCGTAAGCATGACCAAAATGCGTTTGAATTATTTCAACTTTAAACGCCCATAAATCCTAAAATATGATACTTACGTGAAATCTGCCTGCGCCAATCGCTTTATCTCGGCAAATTACATAAGTAACAGTGAAAAAAGTGCTCGATTTCGAACTTTTAACTTTTGGGGTAAAAAAGTAGCAAAGGGGTTAACCTTCTGTTTTTTTCAAAAATCGCAAATAATTAAATGGTCTTTTTATCACTCTACCCGACGTATTTTGACCCGGGGAGTTCGAAAAACCACATTACAAGTGGCGCAAACGCTCGTAAGCATGACCAAAATGCGTTTGAATTATTTCAACTTTAAACGCCCATAAATCCTAAAATATGATACTTACGTGAAATCTGCCTGAGCCAATCGCTTTATCTCGGCAAATTACATAAGGAACAGTGAAAAAAGTGCTCGATTTCGAACTTTTAACTTTTGGGGTAAAAAAGTAGCAAAGGGGTTAACCTTCTGTTTTTTACAAAAATCGCAAATAATTAAATGGTCTTTTTGTCACTCTACCCGACGTATTTTGACCCGGGGAGTTCGAAAAACCACATTACAAGTGGCGCAAACGCTCGTAAGCATGACCAAAATGCGTTTGAATTATTTCAACTTTAAACGCCCATAAATCCTAAAATATGATACTTACGTGAAATCTGCCTGCGCCAATCGCTTTATCTCGGCAAATTACATAAGGAACAGTGAAAAAAGTGCTCGATTTCGAACTTTTAACTTTTGGGGTAAAAAAGTAGCAAAGGGGTTAACCTTCTGTTTTTTTCAAAAATCGCAAATAATTAAATGGTCTTTTTATCACTCTACCCGACGTATTTTGACCCGGGGAGTTCGAAAAACCACATTACAAGTGGCGCAAACGCTCGTAAGCATGACCAAAATGCGTTTGAATTATTTCAACTTTAAACGCCCATAAATCCTAAAATATGATACTTACGTGAAATCTGCCTGCGCCAATCGCTTTATCTCGGCAAATTACATAAGGAACAGTGAAAAAAGTGCTCGATTTCGAACTTTTAACTTTTGGGGTAAAAAAGTAGCAAAGGGGTTAACCTTCTGTTTTTTTCAAAAATCGCAAATAATTAAATGGTCTTTTTATCACTCTACCCGACGTATTTTGACCCGGGGAGTTCGAAAAACCACATTACAAGTGGCGCAAACGCTCGTAAGCATGACCAAAATGCGTTTGAATTATTTCAACTTTAAACGCCCATAAATCCTAAAATATGATACTTACGTGAAATCTGCCTGCGCCAATCGCTTTATCTCGGCAAATTACATAAGGAACAGTGAAAAAAGTGCTCGATTTCGAACTTTTAACTTTTGGGGTAGAAAAGTAGCAAAGGGGTTAACCTTCTGTTTTTTTCAAAAATCGCAAATAATTAAATGGTCTTTTTATCACTCTACCCGACGTATTTTGACCCGGGGAGTTCGAAAAACCACATTACAAGTGGCGCAAACGCTCGTAAGCATGACCAAAATGCGTTTGAATTATTTCAACTTTAAACGCCCATAAATCCTAAAATATGATACTTACGTGAAATCTGCCTGAGCCAATCGCTTTATCTCGGCAAATTACATAAGGAACAGTGAAAAAAGTGCTCGATTTCGAACTTTTAACTTTTGGGGTAAAAAAGTAGCAAAGGGGTTAACCTTCTGTTTTTTTCAAAAATCGCAAATAATTAAATGGTCTTTTTATCACTCTACCCGACGTATTTTGACCCGGGGAGTTCGAAAAACCACATTACAAGTGGCGCAAACGCTCGTAAGCATGACCAAAATGCGTTTGAATTATTTCAACTTTAAACGCCCATAAATCCTAAAATATGATACTTACGTGAAATCTGCCTGCGCCAATCGCTTTATCTCGGCAAATTACATAAGGAACAGTGAAAAAAGTGCTCGATTTCGAACTTTTAACTTTTGGGGTAAAAAAGTAGCAAAGGGGTTAACCTTCTGTTTTTTTCAAAAATCGCAAATAATTAAAGGGTCTTTTTATCACTCTACCCAACGTATTTTGACCCGGGGAGTTCGAAAAACCACATTACAAGTGGCGCAAACGCTCGTAAGCATGACCAAAATGCGTTTGAATTATTTCAACTTTAAACGCCCATAAATCCTAAAATATGATACTTACGTGAAATCTGCCTGCGCCAATCGCTTTATCTCGGCAAATTACATAAGGAACAGTGAAAAAAGTGCTCGATTTCGAACTTTTAACTTTTGGGGTAAAAAAGTAGCAAAGGGGTTAACCTTCTGTTTTTTTCAAAAATCGCAAATAATTAAATGGTCTTTTTATCACTCTACCCGACGTATTTTGACCCGGGGAGTTCGAAAAACCACATTACAAGTGGCGCAAACGCTCGTCAGCATGACCAAAATGCGTTTGAATTATTTCAACTTTAAACGCCCATAAATCCTAAAATATGATACTTACGTGAAATCTGCCTGCGCCAATCGCTTTATCTCGGCAAATTACATAAGGAACAGTGAAAAAAGAGCTCGATTTCGAACTTTTAACTTTTGGGGTAAAAAAGTAGCAAAGGGGTTAACCTTCTGTTTTTTTCAAAAATCGCAAATAATTAAATGGTCTTTTTATCACTCTACCCGACGTATTTTGACCCGGGGAGTTCGAAAAACCACATTACAAGTGGCGCAAACGCTCGTAAGCATGACCAAAATGCGTTTGAATTATTTCAACTTTAAACGCCCATAAATCCTAAAATATGATACTTACGTGAAATCTGCCTGCGCCAATCGCTTTATCTCGGCAAATTACATAAGGAACAGTGAAAAAAGTGCTCGATTTCGAACTTTTAACTTTTGGGGTAAAAAAGTAGCAAAGGGGTTAACCTTCTGTTTTTTTCAAAAATCGCAAATAATTAAATGGTCTTTTTATCACTCTACCCGACGTATTTTGACCCGGGGAGTTCGAAAAACCACATTACAAGTGGCGCAAACGCTCGTAAGCATGACCAAAATGCGTTTGAATTATTTCAACTTTAAACGCCCATAAATCCTAAAATATGATACTTACGTGAAATCTGCCTGCGCCAATCGCTTTATCTCGGCAAATTACATAAGGAACAGTGAAAAAAGTGCTCGATTTCGAACTTTTAACTTTTGGGGTAAAAAAGTAGCAAAGGGGTTAACCTTCTGTTTTTTTCAAAAATCGCAAATAATTAAATGGTCTTTTTATCACTCTACCCGACGTATTTTGACCCGGGGAGTTCGAAAAACCACATTACAAGTGGCGCAAACGCTCGTAAGCATGACCAAAATGCGTTTGAATTATTTCAACTTTAAACGCCCATAAATCCTAAAATATGATACTTACGTGAAATCTGCCTGCGCCAATCGCTTTATCTCGGCAAATTACATAAGGAACAGTGAAAAAAGTGCTCGATTTCGAACTTTTAACTTTTGGGGTAAAAAAGTAGCAAAGGGGTTAACCTTCTGTTTTTTTCAAAAATCGCAAATAATTAAATGGTCTTTTTATCACTCTACCCGACGTATTTTGACCCGGGGAGTTCGAAAAACCACATTACAAGTGGCGCAAACGCTCGTAAGCATGACCAAAATGCGTTTGAATTATTTCAACTTTAAACGCCCATAAATCCTAAAATATGATACTTACGTGAAATCTGCCTGCGCCAATCGCTTTATCTCGGCAAATTACATAAGGAACAGTGAAAAAAGTGCTCGATTTCGAACTTTTAACTTTTGGGGTAAAAAAGTAGCAAAGGGGTTAACCTTCTGTTTTTTTCAAAAATCGCAAATAATTAAATGGTCTTTTTATCACTCTACCCGACGTATTTTGACCCGGGGAGTTCGAAAAACCACATTACAAGTGGCGCAAACGCTCGTAAGCATGACCAAAATGCGTTTGAATTATTTCAACTTTAAACGCCCATAAATCCTAAAATATGATACTTACGTGAAATCTGCCTGCGCCAATCGCTTTATCTCGGCAAATTACATAAGGAACAGTGAAAAAAGTGCTCGATTTCGAACTTTTAACTTTTGGGGTAAAAAAGTAGCAAAGGGGTTAACCTTCTGTTTTTTTCAAAAATCGCAAATAATTAAATGGTCTTTTTATCACTCTACCCGACGTATTTTGACCCGGGGAGTTCGAAAAACCACATTACAAGTGGCGCAAACGCTCGTAAGCATGACCAAAATGCGTTTGAATTATTTCAACTTTAAACGCCCATAAATCCTAAAATATGATACTTACGTGAAATCTGCCTGCGCCAATCGCTTTATCTCGGCAAATTACATAAGGAACAGTGAAAAAAGTGCTCGATTTCGAACTTTTAACTTTTGGGGTAAAAAAGTAGCAAAGGGGTTAACCTTCTGTTTTTTTCAAAAATCGCAAATAATTAAATGGTCTTTTTATCACTCTACCCGACGTATTTTGACCCGGGGAGTTCGAAAAACCACATTACAAGTGGCGCAAACGCTCGTAAGCATGACCAAAATGCGTTTGAATTATTTCAACTTTAAACGCCCATAAATCCTAAAATATGATACTTACGTGAAATCTGCCTGCGCCAATCGCTTTATCTCGGCAAATTACATAAGGAACAGTGAAAAAAGAGCTCGATTTCGAACTTTTAACTTTTGGGGTAAAAAAGTAGCAAAGGGGTTAACCTTCTGTTTTTTTCAAAAATCGCAAATAATTAAATGGTCTTTTTATCACTCTACCCGACGTATTTTGACCCGGGGAGTTCGAAAAACCACATTACAAGTGGCGCAAACGCTCGTAAGCATGACCAAAATGCGTTTGAATTATTTCAACTTTAAACGCCCATAAATCCTAAAATATGATACTTACGTGAAATCTGCCTGCGCCAATCGCTTTATCTCGGCAAATTACATAAGGAACAGTGAAAAAAGTGCTCGATTTCGAACTTTTAACTTTTGGGGTAAAAAAGTAGCAAAGGGGTTAACCTTCTGTTTTTTTCAAAAATCGCAAATAATTAAATGGTCTTTTTATCACTCTACCCGACGTATTTTGACCCGGGGAGTTCGAAAAACCACATTACAAGTGGCGCAAACGCTCGTAAGCATGACCAAAATGCGTTTGAATTATTTCAACTTTAAACGCCCATAAATCCTAAAATATGATACTTACGTGAAATCTGCCTGCGCCAATCGCTTTATCTCGGCAAATTACATAAGGAACAGTGAAAAAAGTGCTCGATTTCGAACTTTTAACTTTTGGGGTAAAAAAGTAGCAAAGGGGTTAACCTTCTGTTTTTTTCAAAAATCGCAAATAATTAAATGGTCTTTTTATCACTCTACCCGACGTATTTTGACCCGGGGAGTTCGAAAAACCACATTACAAGTGGCGCAAACGCTCGTAAGCATGACCAAAATGCGTTTGAATTATTTCAACTTTAAACGCCCATAAATCCTAAAATATGATACTTACGTGAAATCTGCCTGCGCCAATCGCTTTATCTCGGCAAATTACATAAGGAACAGTGAAAAAAGTGCTCGATTTCGAACTTTTAACTTTTGGGGTAAAAAAGTAGCAAAGGGGTTAACCTTCTGTTTTTTTCAAAAATCGCAAATAATTAAATGGTCTTTTTATCACTCTACCCGACGTATTTTGACCCGGGGAGTTCGAAAAACCACATTACAAGTGGCGCAAACGCTCGTAAGCATGACCAAAATGCGTTTGAATTATTTCAACTTTAAACGCCCATAAATCCTAAAATATGATACTTACGTGAAATCTGCCTGCGCCAATCGCTTTATCTCGGCAAATTACATAAGGAACAGTGAAAAAAGTGCTCGATTTCGAACTTTTAACTTTTGGGGTAAAAAAGTAGCAAAGGGGTTAACCTTCTGTTTTTTTCAAAAATCGCAAATAATTAAATGGTCTTTTTATCACTCTACCCGACGTATTTTGACCCGGGGAGTTCGAAAAACCACATTACAAGTGGCGCAAACGCTCGTAAGCATGACCAAAATGCGTTTGAATTATTTCAACTTTAAACGCCCATAAATCCTAAAATATGATACTTACGTGAAATCTGCCTGCGCCAATCGCTTTATCTCGGCAAATTACATAAGGAACAGTGAAAAAAGTGCTCGATTTCGAACTTTTAACTTTTGGGGTAAAAAAGTAGCAAAGGGGTTAACCTTCTGTTTTTTACAAAAATCGCAAATAATTAAATGGTCTTTTTATCACTCTACCCGACGTATTTTGACCCGGGGAGTTCGAAAAACCACATTACAAGTGGCGCAAACGCTCGTAAGCATGACCAAAATGCGTTTGAATTATTTCAACTTTAAACGCCCATAAATCCTAAAATATGATACTTACGTGAAATCTGCCTGCGCCAATCGCTTTATCTCGGCAAATTACATAAGGAACAGTGAAAAAAGTGCTCGATTTCGAACTTTTAACTTTTGGGGTAAAAAAGTAGCAAAGGGGTTAACCTTCTGTTTTTTACAAAAATCGCAAATAATTAAATGGTCTTTTTATCACTCTACCCGACGTATTTTGACCCGGGGAGTTCGAAAAACCACATTACAAGTGGCGCAAACGCTCGTAAGCATGACCAAAATGCGTTTGAATTATTTCAACTTTAAACGCCCATAAATCCTAAAATATGATACTTACGTGAAATCTGCCTGCGCCAATCGCTTTATCTCGGCAAATTACATAAGGAACAGTGAAAAAAGTGCTCGATTTCGAACTTTTAACTTTTGGGGTAAAAAAGTAGCAAAGGGTTTTCAAAAATCGCAAATAATTAAATGGTCTTTTTATCACTCTACCCGACGTATTTTGACCCGGGGAGTTCGAAAAACCACATTACAAGTGGCTCAAACGCTCGTAAGCATGACCAAAATGCGTTTGAATTATTTCAACTTTAAACGCCCATAAATCCTAAAATGTGATACTTACGTGAAATCTGCCTGCGCCAATCGCTTTATCTCGGCAAATTACATAAGGAACAGTGAAAAAAGAGCTCGATTTCGAACTTTTAACTTTTGGGGTAAAAAAGTAGCAAAGGGGTTAACCTTCTGTTTTTTTCAAAAATCGCAAATAATTAAATGGTCTTTTTATCACTCTACCCGACGTATTTTGACCCGGGGAGTTCGAAAAACCACATTACAAGTGGCGCAAACGCTCGTAAGCATGACCAAAATGCGTTTGAATTATTTCAACTTTAAACGCCCATAAATCCTAAAATATGATACTTACGTGAAATCTGCCTGCGCCAATCGCTTTATCTCGGCAAATTACATAAGGAACAGTGAAAAAAGTGCTCGATTTCGAACTTTTAACTTTTGGGGTAAAAAAGTAGCAAAGGGGTTAACCTTCTGTTTTTTTCAAAAATCGCAAATAATTAAATGGTCTTTTTATCACTCTACCCGACGTATTTTGACCCGGGGAGTTCGAAAAACCACATTACAAGTGGCGCAAACGCTCGTAAGCATGACCAAAATGCGTTTGAATTATTTCAACTTTAAACGCCCATAAATCCTAAAATATGATACTTACGTGAAATCTGCCTGCGCCAATCGCTTTATCTCGGCAAATTACATAAGGAACAGTGAAAAAAGTGCTCGATTTCGAACTTTAACTTTTGGGGTAAAAAAGTAGCAAAGGGGTTAACCTTCTGTTTTTTTCAAAAATCGCAAATAATTAAATGGTCTTTTTATCACTCTACCCGACGTATTTTGACCCGGGGAGTTCGAAAAACCACATTACAAGTGGCGCAAACGCTCGTAAGCATGACCAAAATGCGTTTGAATTATTTCAACTTTAAACGCCCATAAATCCTAAAATATGATACTTACGTGAAATCTGCCTGCGCCAATCGCTTTATCTCGGCAAATTACATAAGGAACAGTGAAAAAAGAGCTCGATTTCGAACTTTTAACTTTTGGGGTAAAAAAGTAGCAAAGGGGTTAACCTTCTGTTTTTTTCAAAATCGCAAATAATTAAATGGTCTTTTTATCACTCTACCCGACGTATTTTGACCCGGGGAGTTCGAAAAACCACATTACAAGTGGCGCAAACGCTCGTAAGCATGACCAAAATGCGTTTGAATTATTTCAACTTTAAACGCCCATAAATCCTAAAATATGATACTTACGTGAAATCTGCCTGCGCCAATCGCTTTATCTCGGCAAATTACATAAGGAACAGTGAAAAAAGTGCTCGATTTCGAACTTTTAACTTTTGGGGTAAAAAAGTAGCAAAGGGGTTAACCTTCTGTTTTTTCAAAAATCGCAAATAATTAAATGGTCTTTTTATCACTCTACCCGACGTATTTTGACCCGGGGAGTTCGAAAAACCACATTACAAGTGGCGCAAACGCTCGTAAGCATGACCAAAATGCGTTTGAATTATTTCAACTTTAAACGCCCATAAATCCTAAAATATGATACTTACGTGAAATCTGCCTGCGCCAATCGCTTTATCTCGGCAAATTACATAAGGAACAGTGAAAAAGAGCTCGATTTCGAACTTTTAACTTTTGGGGTAAAAAAGTAGCAAAGGGGTTAACCTTCTGTTTTTTTCAAAATCGCAAATAATTAAATGGTCTTTTTATCACTCTACCCGACGTATTTTGACCCGGGGAGTTCGAAAAACCACATTACAAGTGGCGCAAACGCTCGTAAGCATGACCAAAATGCGTTTGAATTATTTCAACTTTAAACGCCCATAAATCCTAAAATATGATACTTACGTGAAATCTGCCTGCGCCAATCGCTTTATCTCGGCAAATTACATAAGGAACAGTGAAAAAAGTGCTCGATTTCGAACTTTTAACTTTTGGGGTAAAAAAGTAGCAAAGGGGTTAACCTTCTGTTTTTTTCAAAAATCGCAAATAATTAAATGGTCTTTTTATCACTCTACCCGACGTATTTTGACCCGGGGAGTTCGAAAAACCACATTACAAGTGGCGCAAACGCTCGTAAGCATGACCAAAATGCGTTTGAATTATTTCAACTTTAAACGCCCATAAATCCTAAAATATGATACTTACGTGAAATCTGCCTGCGCCAATCGCTTTATCTCGGCAAATTACATAAGGAACAGTGAAAAAAGTGCTCGATTTCGAACTTTTAACTTTTGGGGTAAAAAAGTAGCAAAGGGGTTAACCTTCTGTTTTTTTCAAAAATCGCAAATAATTAAATGGTCTTTTTATCACTCTACCCGACGTATTTTGACCCGGGGAGTTCGAAAAACCACATTACAAGTGGCGCAAACGCTCGTAAGCATGATCAAAATGCGTTTGAATTATTTCAACTTTAAACGCCCATAAATCCTAAAATATGATACTTACGTGAAATCTGCCTGCGCCAATCGCTTTATCTCGGCAAATTACATAAGGAACAGTGAAAAAAGTGCTCGATTTCGAACTTTTAACTTTTGGGGTAAAAAAGTAGCAAAGGGGTTAACCTTCTGTTTTTTTCAAAAATCGCAAATAATTAAATGGTCTTTTTATCACTCTACCCGACGTATTTTGACCCGGGGAGTTCGAAAAACCACATTACAAGTGGCGCAAACGCTCGTAAGCATGACCAAAATGCGTTTGAATTATTTCAACTTTAAACGCCCATAAATCCTAAAATATGATACTTACGTGAAATCTGCCTGCGCCAATCGCTTTATCTCGGCAAATTACATAAGGAACAGTGAAAAAAGTGCTCGATTTCGAACTTTTAACTTTTGGGGTAAAAAAGTAGCAAAGGGGTTAACCTTCTGTTTTTTTCAAAAATCGCAAATAATTAAATGGTCTTTTTATCACTCTACCCGACGTATTTTGACCCGGGGAGTTCGAAAAACCACATTACAAGTGGCGCAAACGCTCGTAAGCATGACCAAAATGCGTTTGAATTATTTCAACTTTAAACGCCCATAAATCCTAAAATATGATACTTACGTGAAATCTGCCTGCGCCAATCGCTTTATCTCGGCAAATTACATAAGGAACAGTGAAAAAAGTGCTCGATTTCGAACTTTTAACTTTTGGGGTAAAAAAGTAGCAAAGGGGTTAACCTTCTGTTTTTTTCAAAAATCGCAAATAATTAAATGGTCTTTTTATCACTCTACCCGACGTATTTTGACCCGGGGAGTTCGAAAAACCACATTACAAGTGGCGCAAACGCTCGTAAGCATGACCAAAATGCGTTTGAATTATTTCAACTTTAAACGCCCATAAATCCTAAAATATGATACTTACGTGAAATCTGCCTGCGCCAATCGCTTTATCTCGGCAAATTACATAAGGAACAGTGAAAAAAGTGCTCGATTTCGTCGAACTTTTAACTTTTGGGGTAAAAAAGTAGCAAAGGGGTTAACCTTCTGTTTTTTTCAAAAATCGCAAATAATTAAATGGTCTTTTTATCACTCTACCCGACGTATTTTGACCCGGGGAGTTCGAAAAACCACATTACAAGTGGCGCAAACGCTCGTAAGCATGACCAAAATGCGTTTGAATTATTTCAACTTTAAACGCCCATAAATCCTAAAATATGATACTTACGTGAAATCTGCCTGCGCCAATCGCTTTATCTCGGCAAATTACATAAGGAACAGTGAAAAAAGTGCTCGATTTCGAACTTTTAACTTTTGGGGTAAAAAAGTAGCAAAGGGGTTAACCTTCTGTTTTTTTCAAAAATCGCAAATAATTAAATGGTCTTTTTATCACTCTACCCGACGTATTTTGACCCGGGGAGTTCGAAAAACCACATTACAAGTGGCGCAAACGCTCGTAAGCATGACCAAAATGCGTTTGAATTATTTCAACTTTAAACGCCCATAAATCCTAAAATATGATACTTACGTGAAATCTGCCTGCGCCAATCGCTTTATCTCGGCAAATTACATAAGGAACAGTGAAAAAAGTGCTCGATTTCGAACTTTTAACTTTTGGGGTAAAAAAGTAGCAAAGGGGTTAACCTTCTGTTTTTTTCAAAAATCGCAAATAATTAAATGGTCTTTTTATCACTCTACCCGACGTATTTTGACCCGGGGAGTTCGAAAAACCACATTACAAGTGGCGCAAACGCTCGTAAGCATGACCAAAATGCGTTTGAATTATTTCAACTTTAAACGCCCATAAATCCTAAAATATGATACTTACGTGAAATCTGCCTGCGCCAATCGCTTTATCTCGGCAAATTACATAAGGAACAGTGAAAAAATTGCTCGATTTCGAACTTTTAACTTTTGGGGTAAAAAAGTAGCAAAGGGGTTAACCTTCTGTTTTTTACAAAAATCGCAAATAATTAAATGGTCTTTTTATCACTCTACCCGACGTATTTTGACCCGGGGAGTTCGAAAAACCACATTACAAGTGGCGCAAACGCTCGTAAGCATGACCAAAATGCGTTTGAATTATTTCAACTTTAAACGCCCATAAATCCTAAAATATGATACTTACGTGAAATCTGCCTGCGCCAATCGCTTTATCTCGGCAAATTACATAAGGAACAGTGAAAAAAGTGCTCGATTTCGAACTTTTAACTTTTGGGGTAAAAAAGTAGCAAAGGGGTTAACCTTCTGTTTTTTACAAAAATCGCAAATAATTAAATGGTCTTTTTATCACTCTACCCGACGTATTTTGACCCGGGGAGTTCGAAAAACCACATTACAAGTGGCGCAAACGCTCGTAAGCATGACCAAAATGCGTTTGAATTATTTCAACTTTAAACGCCCATAAATCCTAAAATATGATACTTACGTGAAATCTGCCTGCGCCAATCGCTTTATCTCGGCAAATTACATAAGGAACAGTGAAAAAAGTGCTCGATTTCGAACTTTTAACTTTTGGGGTAAAAAAGTAGCAAAGGGGTTAACCTTCTGTTTTTTTCAAAAATCGCAAATAATTAAATGGTCTTTTTATCACTCTACCCGACGTATTTTGACCCGGGGAGTTCGAAAAACCACATTACAAGTGGCGCAAACGCTCGTAAGCATGACCAAAATGCGTTTGAATTATTTCAACTTTAAACGCCCATAAATCCTAAAATATGATACTTACGTGAAATCTGCCTGCGCCAATCGCTTTATCTCGGCAAATTACATAAGGAACAGTGAAAAAAGTGCTCGATTTCGAACTTTTAACTTTTGGGGTAAAAAAGTAGCAAAGGGGTTAACCTTCTGTTTTTTTCAAAAATCGCAAATAATTAAATGGTCTTTTTATCACTCTACCCGACGTATTTTGACCCGGGGAGTTCGAAAAACCACATTACAAGTGGCGCAAACGCTCGTAAGCATGACCAAAATGCGTTTGAATTATTTCAACTTTAAACGCCCATAAATCCTAAAATATGATACTTACGTGAAATCTGCCTGCGCCAATCGCTTTATCTCGGCAAATTACATAAGGAACAGTGAAAAAAGTGCTCGATTTCGAACTTTTAACTTTTGGGGTAAAAAAGTAGCAAAGGGGTTAACCTTCTGTTTTTTTCAAAAATCGCAAATAATTAAATGGTCTTTTTATCACTCTACCCGACGTATTTTGACCCGGGGAGTTCGAAAAACCACATTACAAGTGGCGCAAACGCTCGTAAGCATGACCAAAATGCGTTTGAATTATTTCAACTTTAAACGCCCATAAATCCTAAAATATGATACTTACGTGAAATCTGCCTGCGCCAATCGCTTTATCTCGGCAAATTACATAAGGAACAGTGAAAAAAGAGCTCGATTTCGAACTTTTAACTTTTGGGGTAAAAAAGTAGCAAAGGGGTTAACCTTCTGTTTTTTTCAAAAATCGCAAATAATTAAATGGTCTTTTTATCACTCTACCCGACGTATTTTGACCCGGGGAGTTCGAAAAACCACATTACAAGTGGCGCAAACGCTCGTAAGCATGACCAAAATGCGTTTGAATTATTTCAACTTTAAACGCCCATAAATCCTAAAATATGATACTTACGTGAAATCTGCCTGCGCCAATCGCTTTATCTCGGCAAATTACATAAGGAACAGTGAAAAAAGTGCTCGATTTCGAACTTTTAACTTTTGGGGTAAAAAAGTAGCAAAGGGGTTAACCTTCTGTTTTTTTCAAAAATCGCAAATAATTAAATGGTCTTTTTATCACTCTACCCGACGTATTTTGACCCGGGGAGTTCGAAAAACCACATTACAAGTGGCGCAAACGCTCGTAAGCATGACCAAAATGCGTTTGAATTATTTCAACTTTAAACGCCCATAAATCCTAAAATATGATACTTACGTGAAATCTGCCTGCGCCAATCGCTTTATCTCGGCAAATTACATAAGGAACAGTGAAAAAAGAGCTCGATTTCGAACTTTTAACTTTTGGGGTAAAAAAGTAGCAAAGGGGTTAACCTTCTGTTTTTTTCAAAAATCGCAAATAATTAAATGGTCTTTTTATCACTCTACCCGACGTATTTTGACCCGGGGAGTTCGAAAAACCACATTACAAGTGGCGCAAACGCTCGTAAGCATGACCAAAATGCGTTTGAATTATTTCAACTTTAAACGCCCATAAATCCTAAAATATGATACTTACGTGAAATCTGCCTGCGCCAATCGCTTTATCTCGGCAAATTACATAAGGAACAGTGAAAAAAGTGCTCGATTTCGAACTTTTAACTTTTGGGGTAAAAAAGTAGCAAAGGGGTTAACCTTCTGTTTTTTTCAAAAATCGCAAATAATTAAATGGTCTTTTTATCACTCTACCCGACGTATTTTGACCCGGGGAGTTCGAAAAACCACATTACAAGTGGCGCAAACGCTCGTAAGCATGACCAAAATGCGTTTGAATTATTTCAACTTTAAACGCCCATAAATCCTAAAATATGATACTTACGTGAAATCTGCCTGCGCCAATCGCTTTATCTCGGCAAATTACATAAGGAACAGTGAAAAAAGTGCTCGATTTCGAACTTTTAACTTTTGGGGTAAAAAAGTAGCAAAGGGGTTAACCTTCTGTTTTTTTCAAAAATCGCAAATAATTAAATGGTCTTTTTATCACTCTACCCGACGTATTTTGACCCGGGGAGTTCGAAAAACCACATTACAAGTGGCGCAAACGCTCGTAAGCATGACCAAAATGCGTTTGAATTATTTCAACTTTAAACGCCCATAAATCCTAAAATATGATACTTACGTGAAATCTGCCTGCGCCAATCGCTTTATCTCGGCAAATTACATAAGGAACAGTGAAAAAAGTGCTCGATTTCGAACTTTTAACTTTTGGGGTAAAAAAGTAGCAAAGGGGTTAACCTTCTGTTTTTTTCAAAAATCGCAAATAATTAAATGGTCTTTTTATCACTCTACCCGACGTATTTTGACCCGGGGAGTTCGAAAAACCACATTACAAGTGGCGCAAACGCTCGTAAGCATGACCAAAATGCGTTTGAATTATTTCAACTTTAAACGCCCATAAATCCTAAAATATGATACTTACGTGAAATCTGCCTGCGCCAATCGCTTTATCTCGGCAAATTACATAAGGAACAGTGAAAAAAGTGCTCGATTTCGAACTTTTAACTTTTGGGGTAAAAAAGTAGCAAAGGGGTTAACCTTCTGTTTTTTTCAAAAATCGCAAATAATTAAATGGTCTTTTTATCACTCTACCCGACGTATTTTGACCCGGGGAGTTCGAAAAACCACATTACAAGTGGCGCAAACGCTCGTAAGCATGACCAAAATGCGTTTGAATTATTTCAACTTTAAACGCCCATAAATCCTAAAATATGATACTTACGTGAAATCTGCCTGCGCCAATCGCTTTATCTCGGCAAATTACATAAAGAACAGTGAAAAAAGTGCTCGATTTCGAACTTTTAACTTTTGGGGTAAAAAAGTAGCAAAGGGGTTAACCTTCTGTTTTTTTCAAAAATCGCAAATAATTAAATGGTCTTTTTATCACTCTTCCCGACGTATTTTGACCCGGGGAGTTCGAAAAACCACATTACAAGTGGCGCAAACGCTCGTAAGCATGACCATAATGCGTTTGAATTATTTCAACTTTAAACGCCCATAAATCCTAAAATATGATACTTACGTGAAATCTGCCTGCGCCAATCGCTTTATCTCGGCAAATTACATAAGGAACAGTGAAAAAAGTGCTCGATTTCGAACTTTTAACTTTTGGGGTAAAAAAGTAGCAAAGGGGTTAACCTTCTGTTTTTTTCAAAAATCGCAAATAATTAAATGGTCTTTTTATCACTCTACCCGACGTATTTTGACCCGGGGAGTTCGAAAAACCACATTACAAGTGGCGCAAACGCTCGTAAGCATGACCAAAATGCGTTTGAATTATTTCAACTTTAAACGCCCATAAATCCTAAAATATGATACTTACGTGAAATCTGCCTGCGCCAATCGCTTTATCTCGGCAAATTACATAAGGAACAGTGAAAAAAGTGCTCGATTTCGAACTTTTAACTTTTGGGGTAAAAAAGTAGCAAAGGGGTTAACCTTCTGTTTTTTTCAAAAATCGCAAATAATTAAATGGTCTTTTTATCACTCTACCCGACGTATTTTGACCCGGGGAGTTCGAAAAACCACATTACAAGTGGCGCAAACGCTCGTAAGCATGACCAAAATGCGTTTGAATTATTTCAATTTTAAACGCCCATAAATCCTAAAATATGATACTTACGTGAAATCTGCCTGCGCCAATCGCTTTATCTCGGCAAATTACATAAGGAACAGTGAAAAAAGTGCTCGATTTCGAACTTTTAACTTTTGGGGTAAAAAAGTAGCAAAGGGGTTAACCTTCTGTTTTTTACAAAAATCGCAAATAATTAAATGGTCTTTTTATCACTCTACCCGACGTATTTTGACCCGGGGAGTTCGAAAAACCACATTACAAGTGGCGCAAACGCTCGTAAGCATGACCAAAATGCGTTTGAATTATTTCAACTTTAAACGCCCATAAATCCTAAAATATGATACTTACGTGAAATCTGCCTGCGCCAATCGCTTTATCTCGGCAAATTACATAAGGAACAGTGAAAAAAGTGCTCGATTTCGAACTTTTAACTTTTGGGGTAAAAAAGTAGCAAAGGGGTTAACCTTCTGTTTTTTTCAAAAATCGCAAATAATTAAATGGTCTTTTTATCACTCTACCCGACGTATTTTGACCCGGGGAGTTCGAAAAACCACATTACAAGTGGCGCAAACGCTCGTAAGCATGACCAAAATGCGTTTGAATTATTTCAACTTTAAACGCCCATAAATCCTAAAATATGATACTTACGTGAAATCTGCCTGCGCCAATCGCTTTATCTCGGCAAATTACATAAGGAACAGTGAAAAAAGTGCTCGATTTCGAACTTTTAACTTTTGGGGTAAAAAAGTAGCAAAGGGGTTAACCTTCTGTTTTTTTCAAAAATCGCAAATAATTAAATGGTCTTTTTATCACTCTACCCGACGTATTTTGACCCGGGGAGTTCGAAAAACCACATTACAAGTGGCGCAAACGCTCGTAAGCATGACCAAAATGCGTTTGAATTATTTCAACTTTAAACGCCCATAAATCCTAAAATATGATACTTACGTGAAATCTGCCTGCGCCAATCGCTTTATCTCGGCAAATTACATAAGGAACAGTGAAAAAAGAGCTCGATTTCGAACTTTTAACTTTTGGGGTAAAAAAGTAGCAAAGGGGTTAACCTTCTGTTTTTTTCAAAAATCGCAAATAATTAAATGGTCTTTTTATCACTCTACCCGACGTATTTTGACCCGGGGAGTTCGAAAAACCACATTACAAGTGGCGCAAACGCTCGTAAGCATGACCAAAATGCGTTTGAATTATTTCAACTTTAAACGCCCATAAATCCTAAAATATGATACTTACGTGAAATCTGCCTGCGCCAATCGCTTTATCTCGGCAAATTACATAAGGAACAGTGAAAAAAGTGCTCGATTTCGAACTTTTAACTTTTGGGGTAAAAAAGTAGCAAAGGGGTTAACCTTCTGTTTTTTTCAAAAATCGCAAATAATTAAATGGTCTTTTTATCACTCTACCCGACGTATTTTGACCCGGGGAGTTCGAAAAACCACATTACAAGTGGCGCAAACGCTCGTAAGCATGACCAAAATGCGTTTGAATTATTTCAACTTTAAACGCCCATAAATCCTAAAATATGATACTTACGTGAAATCTGCCTGCGCCAATCGCTTTATCTCGGCAAATTACATAAGGAACAGTGAAAAAAGTGCTCGATTTCGAACTTTTAACTTTTGGGGTAAAAAAGTAGCAAAGGGGTTAACCTTCTGTTTTTTTCAAAAATCGCAAATAATTAAATGGTCTTTTTATCACTCTACCCGACGTATTTTGACCCGGGGAGTTCGAAAAACCACATTACAAGTGGCGCAAACGCTCGTAAGCATGACCAAAATGCGTTTGAATTATTTCAACTTTAAACGCCCATAAATCCTAAAATATGATACTTACGTGAAATCTGCCTGCGCCAATCGCTTTATCTCGGCAAATTACATAAGGAACAGTGAAAAAAGTGCTCGATTTCGAACTTTTAACTTTTGGGGTAAAAAAGTAGCAAAGGGGTTAACCTTCTGTTTTTTTCAAAAATCGCAAATAATTAAATGGTCTTTTTATCACTCTACCCGACGTATTTTGACCCGGGGAGTTCGAAAAACCACATTACAAGTGGCGCAAACGCTCGTAAGCATGACCAAAATGCGTTTGAATTATTTCAACTTTAAACGCCCATAAATCCTAAAATATGATACTTACGTGAAATCTGCCTGCGCCAATCGCTTTATCTCGGCAAATTACATAAGGAACAGTGAAAAAAGTGCTCGATTTCGAACTTTTAACTTTTGGGGTAAAAAAGTAGCAAAGGGGTTAACCTTCTGTTTTTTTCAAAAATCGCAAATAATTAAATGGTCTTTTTATCACTCTACCCGACGTATTTTGACCCGGGGAGTTCGAAAAACCACATTACAAGTGGCGCAAACGCTCGTAAGCATGACCAAAATGCGTTTGAATTATTTCAACTTTAAACGCCCATAAATCCTAAAATATGATACTTACGTGAAATCTGCCTGCGCCAATCGCTTTATCTCGGCAAATTACATAAGGAACAGTGAAAAAAGTGCTCGATTTCGAACTTTTAACTTTTGGGGTAAAAAAGTAGCAAAGGGGTTAACCTTCTGTTTTTTTCAAAAATCGCAAATAATTAAATGGTCTTTTTATCACTCTACCCGACGTATTTTGACCCGGGGAGTTCGAAAAACCACATTACAAGTGGCGCAAACGCTCGTAAGCATGACCAAAATGCGTTTGAATTATTTCAATTTTAAACGCCCATAAATCCTAAAATATGATACTTACGTGAAATCTGCCTGCGCCAATCGCTTTATCTCGGCAAATTACATAAGGAACAGTGAAAAAAGTGCTCGATTTCGAACTTTTAACTTTTGGGGTAAAAAAGTAGCAAAGGGGTTAACCTTCTGTTTTTTACAAAAATCGCAAATAATTAAATGGTCTTTTTATCACTCTACCCGACGTATTTTGACCCGGGGAGTTCGAAAAACCACATTACAAGTGGCGCAAACGCTCGTAAGCATGACCAAAATGCGTTTGAATTATTTCAACTTTAAACGCCCATAAATCCTAAAATATGATACTTACGTGAAATCTGCCTGCGCCAATCGCTTTATCTCGGCAAATTACATAAGGAACAGTCAAAAAAAATGCTCGACTTCGAACTTTTAACTTTTGGGGTAAAAAAGTAGCAAAGGGGTTAACCTTCTGTTTTTTTCAAAAATCGCAAATAATTAAATGGTCTTTTTATCACTCTACCCGACGTATTTTGACCCGGGGAGTTCGAAAAACCACATTACAAGTGGCGCAAACGCTCGTAAGCATGACCAAAATGCGTTTGAATTATTTCAACTTTAAACGCCCATAAATCCTAAAATATGATACTTACGTGAAATCTGCCTGCGCCAATCGCTTTATCTCGGCAAATTACATAAGGAACAGTGAAAAAAGTGCTCGATTTCGAACTTTTAACTTTTGGGGTAAAAAAGTAGCAAAGGGGTTAACCTTCTGTTTTTTTCAAAAATCGCAAATAATTAAATGGTCTTTTTATCACTCTACCCGACGTATTTTGACCCGGGGAGTTCGAAAAACCACATTACAAGTGGCGCAAACGCTCGTAAGCATGACCAAAATGCGTTTGAATTATTTCAACTTTAAACGCCCATAAATCCTAAAATATGATACTTACGTGAAATCTGCCTGCGCCAATCGCTTTATCTCGGCAAATTACATAAGGAACAGTGAAAAAAGTGCTCGATTTCGAACTTTTAACTTTTGGGGTAAAAAAGTAGCAAAGGGGTTAACCTTCTGTTTTTTTCAAAAATCGCAAATAATTAAATGGTCTTTTTATCACTCTACCCGACGTATTTTGACCCGGGGAGTTCGAAAAACCACATTACAAGTGGCGCAAACGCTCGTAAGCATGACCAAAATGCGTTTGAATTATTTCAACTTTAAACGCCCATAAATCCTAAAATATGATACTTACGTGAAATCTGCCTGCGCCAATCGCTTTATCTCGGCAAATTACATAAGGAACAGTGAAAAAAGTGCTCGATTTCGAACTTTTAACTTTTGGGGTAAAAAAGTAGCAAAGGGGTTAACCTTCTGTTTTTTTCAAAAATCGCAAATAATTAAATGGTCTTTTTATCACTCTACCCGACGTATTTTGACCCGGGGAGTTCGAAAAACCACATTACAAGTGGCGCAAACGCTCGTAAGCATGACCAAAATGCGTTTGAATTATTTCAACTTTAAACGCCCATAAATCCTAAAATATGATACTTACGTGAAATCTGCCTGCGCCAATCGCTTTATCTCGGCAAATTACATAAGGAACAGTGAAAAAAGTGCTCGATTTCGAACTTTTAACTTTTGGGGTAAAAAAGTAGCAAAGGGGTTAACCTTCTGTTTTTTTCAAAAATCGCAAATAATTAAATGGTCTTTTTATCACTCTACCCGACGTATTTTGACCCGGGGAGTTCGAAAAACCACATTACAAGTGGCGCAAACGCTCGTAAGCATGACCAAAATGCGTTTGAATTATTTCAACTTTAAACGCCCATAAATCCTAAAATATGATACTTACGTGAAATCTGCCTGCGCCAATCGCTTTATCTCGGCAAATTACATAAGGAACAGTGAAAAAAGTGCTCGATTTCGAACTTTTAACTTTTGGGGTAAAAAAGTAGCAAAGGGGTTAACCTTCTGTTTTTTTCAAAAATCGCAAATAATTAAATGGTCTTTTTATCACTCTACCCGACGTATTTTGACCCGGGGAGTTCGAAAAACCACATTACAAGTGGCGCAAACGCTCGTAAGCATGACCAAAATGCGTTTGAATTATTTCAACTTTAAACGCCCATAAATCCTAAAATATGATACTTACGTGAAATCTGCCTGCGCCAATCGCTTTATCTCGGCAAATTACATAAGGAACAGTGAAAAAAGTGCTCGATTTCGAACTTTTAACTTTTGGGGTAAAAAAGTAGCAAAGGGGTTAACCTTCTGTTTTTTTCAAAAATCGCAAATAATTAAATGGTCTTTTTATCACTCTACCCGACGTATTTTGACCCGGGGAGTTCGAAAAACCACATTACAAGTGGCGCAAACGCTCGTAAGCATGACCAAAATGCGTTTGAATTATTTCAACTTTAAACGCCCATAAATCCTAAAATATGATACTTACGTGAAATCTGCCTGCGCCAATCGCTTTATCTCGGCAAATTACATAAGGAACAGTGAAAAAAGTGCTCGATTTCGAACTTTTAACTTTTGGGGTAAAAAAGTAGCAAAGGGGTTAACCTTCTGTTTTTTTCAAAAATCGCAAATAATTAAATGGTCTTTTTATCACTCTACCCGACGTATTTTGACCCGGGGAGTTCGAAAAACCACATTACAAGTGGCGCAAACGCTCGTAAGCATGACCAAAATGCGTTTGAATTATTTCAATTTTAAACGCCCATAAATCCTAAAATATGATACTTACGTGAAATCTGCCTGCGCCAATCGCTTTATCTCGGCAAATTACATAAGGAACAGTGAAAAAAGTGCTCGATTTCGAACTTTTAACTTTTGGGGTAAAAAAGTAGCAAAGGGGTTAACCTTCTGTTTTTTACAAAAATCGCAAATAATTAAATGGTCTTTTTATCACTCTACCCGACGTATTTTGACCCGGGGAGTTCGAAAAACCACATTACAAGTGGCGCAAACGCTCGTAAGCATGACCAAAATGCGTTTGAATTATTTCAACTTTAAACGCCCATAAATCCTAAAATATGATACTTACGTGAAATCTGCCTGCGCCAATCGCTTTATCTCGGCAAATTACATAAGGAACAGTGAAAAAAGTGCTCGATTTCGAACTTTTAACTTTTGGGGTAAAAAAGTAGCAAAGGGGTTAACCTTCTGTTTTTTTCAAAAATCGCAAATAATTAAATGGTCTTTTTATCACTCTACCCGACGTATTTTGACCCGGGGAGTTCGAAAAACCACATTACAAGTGGCGCAAACGCTCGTAAGCATGACCAAAATGCGTTTGAATTATTTCAACTTTAAACGCCCATAAATCCTAAAATATGATACTTACGTGAAATCTGCCTGCGCCAATCGCTTTATCTCGGCAAATTACATAAGGAACAGTGAAAAAAGTGCTCGATTTCGAACTTTTAACTTTTGGGGTAAAAAAGTAGCAAAGGGGTAACCTTCTGTTTTTTTCAAAAATCGCAAATAATTAAATGGTCTTTTTATCACTCTACCCGACGTATTTTGACCCGGGGAGTTCGAAAAACCACATTACAAGTGGCGCAAACGCTCGTAAGCATGACCAAAATGCGTTTGAATTATTTCAACTTTAAACGCCCATAAATCCTAAAATATGATACTTACGTGAAATCTGCCTGCGCCAATCGCTTTATCTCGGCAAATTACATAAGGAACAGTGAAAAAAGAGCTCGATTTCGAACTTTTAACTTTTGGGGTAAAAAAGTAGCAAAGGGGTTAACCTTCTGTTTTTTTCAAAAATCGCAAATAATTAAATGGTCTTTTTATCACTCTACCCGACGTATTTTGACCCGGGGAGTTCGAAAAACCACATTACAAGTGGCGCAAACGCTCGTAAGCATGACCAAAATGCGTTTGAATTATTTCAACTTTAAACGCCCATAAATCCTAAAATATGATACTTACGTGAAATCTGCCTGCGCCAATCGCTTTATCTCGGCAAATTACATAAGGAACAGTGAAAAAAGTGCTCGATTTCGAACTTTTAACTTTTGTGGTAAAAAAGTAGCAAAGGGGTTAACCTTCTGTTTTTTTCAAAAATCGCAAATAATTAAATGGTCTTTTTATCACTCTACCCGACGTATTTTGACCCGGGGAGTTCGAAAAACCACATTACAAGTGGCGCAAACGCTCGTAAGCATGACCAAAATGCGTTTGAATTATTTCAACTTTAAACGCCCATAAATCCTAAAATATGATACTTACGTGAAATCTGCCTGCGCCAATCGCTTTATCTCGGCAAATTACATAAGGAACAGTGAAAAAAGTGCTCGATTTCGAACTTTTAACTTTTGGGGTAAAAAAGTAGCAAAGGGGTTAACCTTCTGTTTTTTTCAAAAATCGCAAATAATTAAATGGTCTTTTTATCACTCTACCCGACGTATTTTGACCCGGGGAGTTCGAAAAACCACATTACAAGTGGCGCAAACGCTCGTAAGCATGACCAAAATGCGTTTGAATTATTTCAACTTTAAACGCCCATAAATCCTAAAATATGATACTTACGTGAAATCTGCCTGCGCCAATCGCTTTATCTCGGCAAATTACATAAGGAACAGTGAAAAAAGTGCTCGATTTCGAACTTTTAACTTTTGGGGTAAAAAAGTAGCAAAGGGGTTAACCTTCTGTTTTTTACAAAAATCGCAAATAATTAAATGGTCTTTTTATCACTCTACCCGACGTATTTTGACCCGGGGAGTTCGAAAAACCACATTACAAGTGGCGCAAACGCTCGTAAGCATGACCAAAATGCGTTTGAATTATTTCAACTTTAAACGCCCATAAATCCTAAAATATGATACTTACGTGAAATCTGCCTGCGCCAATCGCTTTATCTCGGCAAATTACATAAGGAACAGTGAAAAAAGTGCTCGATTTCGAACTTTTAACTTTTGGGGTAAAAAAGTAGCAAAGGGGTTAACCTTCTGTTTTTTTCAAAAATCGCAAATAATTAAATGGTCTTTTTATCACTCTACCCGACGTATTTTGACCCGGGGAGTTCGAAAAACCACATTACAAGTGGCGCAAACGCTCGTAAGCATGACCAAAATGCGTTTGAATTATTTCAACTTTAAACGCCCATAAATCCTAAAATATGATACTTACGTAAAATCTGCCTGCGCCAATCGCTTTATCTCGGCAAATTACATAAGGAACAGTGAAAAAAGTGCTCGATTTCGAACTTTTAACTTTTGGGGTAAAAAAGTAGCAAAGGGGTTAACCTTCTGTTTTTTTCAAAAATCGCAAATAATTAAATGGTCTTTTTATCACTCTACCCGACGTATTTTGACCCGGGGAGTTCGAAAAACCACATTACAAGTGGCGCAAACGCTCGTAAGCATGACCAAAATGCGTTTGAATTATTTCAACTTTAAACGCCCATAAATCCTAAAATATGATACTTACGTGAAATCTGCCTGCGCCAATCGCTTTATCTCGGCAAATTACATAAGGAACAGTGAAAAAAGTGCTCGATTTCGAACTTTTAACTTTTGGGGTAAAAAAGTAGCAAAGGGGTTAACCTTCTGTTTTTTTCAAAAATCGCAAATAATTAAATGGTCTTTTTATCACTCTACCCGACGTATTTTGACCCGGGGAGTTCGAAAAACCACATTACAAGTGGCGCAAACGCTCGTAAGCATGACCAAAATGCGTTTGAATTATTTCAACTTTAAACGCCCATAAATCCTAAAATATGATACTTACGTGAAATCTGCCTGCGCCAATCGCTTTATCTCGGCAAATTACATAAGGAACAGTGAAAAAAGTGCTCGATTTCGAACTTTTAACTTTTGGGGTAAAAAAGTAGCAAAGGGGTTAACCTTCTGTTTTTTTCAAAAATCGCAAATAATTAAATGGTCTTTTTATCACTCTACCCGACGTATTTTGACCCGGGGAGTTCGAAAAACCACATTACAAGTGGCGCAAACGCTCGTAAGCATGACCAAAATGCGTTTGAATTATTTCAACTTTAAACGCCCATAAATCCTAAAATATGATACTTACGTGAAATCTGCCTGCGCCAATCGCTTTATCTCGGCAAATTACATAAGGAACAGTGAAAAAAGTGCTCGATTTCGAACTTTTAACTTTTGGGGTAAAAAAGTAGCAAAGGGGTTAACCTTCTGTTTTTTTCAAAAATCGCAAATAATTAAATGGTCTTTTTATCACTCTACCCGACGTATTTTGACCCGGGGAGTTCGAAAAACCACATTACAAGTGGCGCAAACGCTCGTAAGCATGACCAAAATGCGTTTGAATTATTTCAACTTTAAACGCCCATAAATCCTAAAATATGATACTTACGTGAAATCTGCCTGCGCCAATCGCTTTATCTCGGCAAATTACATAAGGAACAGTGAAAAAAGTGCTCGATTTCGAACTTTTAACTTTTGGGGTAAAAAAGTAGCAAAGGGGTTAACCTTCTGTTTTTTTCAAAAATCGCAAATAATTAAATGGTCTTTTTATCACTCTACCCGACGTATTTTGACCCGGGGAGTTCGAAAAACCACATTACAAGTGGCGCAAACGCTCGTAAGCATGACCAAAATGCGTTTGAATTATTTCAACTTTAAACGCCCATAAATCCTAAAATATGATACTTACGTGAAATCTGCCTGCGCCAATCGCTTTATCTCGGCAAATTACATAAGGAACAGTGAAAAAAGTGCTCGATTTCGAACTTTTAACTTTTGGGGTAAAAAAGTAGCAAAGGGGTTAACCTTCTGTTTTTTTCAAAAATCGCAAATAATTAAATGGTCTTTTTATCACTCTACCCGACGTATTTTGACCCGGGGAGTTCGAAAAACCACATTACAAGTGGCGCAAACGCTCGTAAGCATGACCAAAATGCGTTTGAATTATTTCAACTTTAAACGCCCATAAATCCTAAAATATGATACTTACGTGAAATCTGCCTGCGCCAATCGCTTTATCTCGGCAAATTACATAAGGAACAGTGAAAAAAGTGCTCGATTTCGAACTTTTAACTTTTGGGGTAAAAAAGTAGCAAAGGGGTTAACCTTCTGTTTTTTTCAAAAATCGCAAATAATTAAATGGTCTTTTTATCACTCTACCCGACGTATTTTGACCCGGGGAGTTCGAAAAACCACATTACAAGTGGCGCAAACGCTCGTAAGCATGACCAAAATGCGTTTGAATTATTTCAACTTTAAACGCCCATAAATCCTAAAATATGATACTTACGTGAAATCTGCCTGCGCCAATCGCTTTATCTCGGCAAATTACATAAGGAACAGTGAAAAAAGTGCTCGATTTCGAACTTTTAACTTTTGGGGTAAAAAAGTAGCAAAGGGGTTAACCTTCTGTTTTTTTCAAAAATCGCAAATAATTAAATGGTCTTTTTATCACTCTACCCGACGTATTTTGACCCGGGGAGTTCGAAAAACCACATTACAAGTGGCGCAAACGCTCGTAAGCATGACCAAAATGCGTTTGAATTATTTCAACTTTAAACGCCCATAAATCCTAAAATATGATACTTACGTGAAATCTGCCTGCGCCAATCGCTTTATCTCGGCAAATTACATAAGGAACAGTGAAAAAAGTGCTCGATTTCGAACTTTTAACTTTTGGGGTAAAAAAGTAGCAAAGGGGTTAACCTTCTGTTTTTTTCAAAAATCGCAAATAATTAAATGGTCTTTTTATCACTCTACCCGACGTATTTTGACCCGGGGAGTTCGAAAAACCACATTACAAGTGGCGCAAACGCTCGTAAGCATGACCAAAATGCGTTTGAATTATTTCAACTTTAAACGCCCATAAATCCTAAAATATGATACTTACGTGAAATCTGCCTGCGCCAATCGCTTTATCTCGGCAAATTACATAAGGAACAGTGAAAAAAGTGCTCGATTTCGAACTTTTAACTTTTGGGGTAAAAAAGTAGCAAAGGGGTTAACCTTCTGTTTTTTTCAAAAATCGCAAATAATTAAATGGTCTTTTTATCACTCTACCCGACGTATTTTGACCCGGGGAGTTCGAAAAACCACATTACAAGTGGCGCAAACGCTCGTAAGCATGACCAAAATGCGTTTGAATTATTTCAACTTTAAACGCCCATAAATCCTAAAATATGATACTTACGTGAAATCTGCCTGCGCCAATCGCTTTATCTCGGCAAATTACATAAGGAACAGTGAAAAAAGTGCTCGATTTCGAACTTTTAACTTTTGGGGTAAAAAAGTAGCAAAGGGGTTAACCTTCTGTTTTTTTCAAAAATCGCAAATAATTAAATGGTCTTTTTATCACTCTACCCGACGTATTTTGACCCGGGGAGTTCGAAAAACCACATTACAAGTGGCGCAAACGCTCGTAAGCATGACCAAAATGCGTTTGAATTATTTCAACTTTAAACGCCCATAAATCCTAAAATATGATACTTACGTGAAATCTGCCTGCGCCAATCGCTTTATCTCGGCAAATTACATAAGGAACAGTGAAAAAAGTGCTCGATTTCGAACTTTTAACTTTTGGGGTAAAAAAGTAGCAAAGGGGTTAACCTTCTGTTTTTTTCAAAAATCGCAAATAATTAAATGGTCTTTTTATCACTCTACCCGACGTATTTTGACCCGGGGAGTTCGAAAAACCACATTACAAGTGGCGCAAACGCTCGTAAGCATGACCAAAATGCGTTTGAATTATTTCAACTTTAAACGCCCATAAATCCTAAAATATGATACTTACGTTAAATCTGCCTGCGCCAATCGCTTTATCTCGGCAAATTACATAAGGAACAGTGAAAAAAGTGCTCGATTTCGAACTTTTAACTTTTGGGGTAAAAAAGTAGCAAAGGGGTTAACCTTCTGTTTTTTTCAAAAATCGCAAATAATTAAATGGTCTTTTTATCACTCTACCCGACGTATTTTGACCCGGGGAGTTCGAAAAACCACATTACAAGTGGCGCAAACGCTCGTAAGCATGACCAAAATGCGTTTGAATTATTTCAACTTTAAACGCCCATAAATCCTAAAATATGATACTTACGTGAAATCTGCCTGCGCCAATCGCTTTATCTCGGCAAATTACATAAGGAACAGTGAAAAAAGTGCTCGATTTCGAACTTTTAACTTTTGGGGTAAAAAAGTAGCAAAGGGGTTAACCTTCTGTTTTTTTCAAAAATCGCAAATAATTAAATGGTCTTTTTATCACTCTACCCGACGTATTTTGACCCGGGGAGTTCGAAAAACCACATTACAAGTGGCGCAAACGCTCGTAAGCATGACCAAAATGCGTTTGAATTATTTCAACTTTAAACGCCCATAAATCCTAAAATATGATACTTACGTGAAATCTGCCTGCGCCAATCGCTTTATCTCGGCAAATTACATAAGGAACAGTGAAAAAGTGCTCGATTTCGAACTTTTAACTTTTGGGGTAAAAAAGTAGCAAAGGGGTTAACCTTCTGTTTTTTTCAAAAATCGCAAATAATTAAATGGTCTTTTTATCACTCTACCCGACGTATTTTGACCCGGGGAGTTCGAAAAACCACATTACAAGTGGCGCAAACGCTCGTAAGCATGACCAAAATGCGTTTGAATTATTTCAACTTTAAACGCCCATAAATCCTAAAATATGATACTTACGTGAAATCTGCCTGCGCCAATCGCTTTATCTCGGCAAATTACATAAGGAACAGTGAAAAAAGTGCTCGATTTCGAACTTTTAACTTTTGGGGTAAAAAGTAGCAAAGGGGTTAACCTTCTGTTTTTTTCAAAAATCGCAAATAATTAAATGGTCTTTTTATCACTCTACCCGACGTATTTTGACCCGGGGAGTTCGAAAAACCACATTACAAGTGGCGCAAACGCTCGTAAGCATGACCAAAATGCGTTTGAATTATTTCAACTTTAAACGCCCATAAATCCTAAAATATGATACTTACGTGAAATCTGCCTGCGCCAATCGCTTTATCTCGGCAAATTACATAAGGAACAGTGAAAAAAGTGCTCGATTTCGAACTTTTAACTTTTGGGGTAAAAAAGTAGCAAAGGGGTTAACCTTCTGTTTTTTTCAAAAATCGCAAATAATTAAATGGTCTTTTTATCACTCTACCCGACGTATTTTGACCCGGGGAGTTCGAAAAACCACATTACAAGTGGCGCAAACGCTCGTAAGCATGACCAAAATGCGTTTGAATTATTTCAACTTTAAACGCCCATAAATCCTAAAATATGATACTTACGTGAAATCTGCCTGCGCCAATCGCTTTATCTCGGCAAATTACATAAGGAACAGTGAAAAAAGTGCTCGATTTCGAACTTTTAACTTTTGGGGTAAAAAAGTAGCAAAGGGGTTAACCTTCTGTTTTTTCAAAAATCGCAAATAATTAAATGGTCTTTTTATCACTCTACCCGACGTATTTTGACCCGGGGAGTTCGAAAAACCACATTACAAGTGGCGCAAACGCTCGTAAGCATGACCAAAATGCGTTTGAATTATTTCAACTTTAAACGCCCATAAATCCTAAAATATGATACTTACGTGAAATCTGCCTGCGCCAATCGCTTTATCTCGGCAAATTACATAAGGAACAGTGAAAAAAGTGCTCGATTTCGAACTTTTAACTTTTGGGGTAAAAAAGTAGCAAAGGGGTTAACCTTCTGTTTTTTTCAAAAATCGCAAATAATTAAATGGTCTTTTTATCACTCTACCCGACGTATTTTGACCCGGGGAGTTCGAAAAACCACATTACAAGTGGCGCAAACGCTCGTAAGCATGACCAAAATGCGTTTGAATTATTTCAACTTTAAACGCCCATAAATCCTAAAATATGATACTTACGTGAAATCTGCCTGCGCCAATCGCTTTATCTCGGCAAATTACATAAGGAACAGTGAAAAAAGTGCTCGATTTCGAACTTTTAACTTTTGGGGTAAAAAAGTAGCAAAGGGGTTAACCTTCTGTTTTTTTCAAAAATCGCAAATAATTAAATGGTCTTTTTATCACTCTACCCGACGTATTTTGACCCGGGGAGTTCGAAAAACCACATTACAAGTGGCGCAAACGCTCGTAAGCATGACCAAAATGCGTTTGAATTATTTCAACTTTAAACGCCCATAAATCCTAAAATATGATACTTACGTGAAATCTGCCTGCGCCAATCGCTTTATCTCGGCAAATTACATAAGGAACAGTGAAAAAAGTGCTCGATTTCGAACTTTTAACTTTTGGGGTAAAAAAGTAGCAAAGGGGTTAACCTTCTGTTTTTTTCAAAAATCGCAAATAATTAAATGGTCTTTTTATCACTCTACCCGACGTATTTTGACCCGGGGAGTTCGAAAAACCACATTACAAGTGGCGCAAACGCTCGTAAGCATGACCAAAATGCGTTTGAATTATTTCAACTTTAAACGCCCATAAATCCTAAAATATGATACTTACGTGAAATCTGCCTGCGCCAATCGCTTTATCTCGGCAAATTACATAAGGAACAGTGAAAAAAGTGCTCGATTTCGAACTTTTAACTTTTGGGGTAAAAAAGTAGCAAAGGGGTTAACCTTCTGTTTTTTTCAAAAATCGCAAATAATTAAATGGTCTTTTTATCACTCTACCCGACGTATTTTGACCCGGGGAGTTCGAAAAACCACATTACAAGTGGCGCAAACGCTCGTAAGCATGACCAAAATGCGTTTGAATTATTTCAACTTTAAACGCCCATAAATCCTAAAATATGATACTTACGTGAAATCTGCCTGCGCCAATCGCTTTATCTCGGCAAATTACATAAGGAACAGTGAAAAAAGTGCTCGATTTCGAACTTTTAACTTTTGGGGTAAAAAAGTAGCAAAGGGGTTAACCTTCTGTTTTTTTCAAAAATCGCAAATAATTAAATGGTCTTTTTATCACTCTACCCGACGTATTTTGACCCGGGGAGTTCGAAAAACCACATTACAAGTGGCGCAAACGCTCGTAAGCATGACCAAAATGCGTTTGAATTATTTCAACTTTAAACGCCCATAAATCCTAAAATATGATACTTACGTGAAATCTGCCTGCGCCAATCGCTTTATCTCGGCAAATTACATAAGGAACAGTGAAAAAAGTGCTCGATTTCGAACTTTTAACTTTTGGGGTAAAAAAAGTAGCAAAAGGGGTTAACCTTCTGTTTTTTTCAAAAATCGCAAATAATTAAATGGTCTTTTTATCACTCTACCCGACGTATTTTGACCCGGGGAGTTCGAAAAACCACATTACAAGTGGCGCAAACGCTCGTAAGCATGACCAAAATGCGTTTGAATTATTTCAACTTTAAACGCCCATAAATCCTAAAATATGATACTTACGTGAAATCTGCCTGCGCCAATCGCTTTATCTCGGCAAATTACATAAGGAACAGTGAAAAAAGTGCTCGATTTCGAACTTTTAACTTTTGGGGTAAAAAAGTAGCAAAGGGGTTAACCTTCTGTTTTTTTCAAAAATCGCAAATAATTAAATGGTCTTTTTATCACTCTACCCGACGTATTTTGACCCGGGGAGTTCGAAAAACCACATTACAAGTGGCGCAAACGCTCGTAAGCATGACCAAAATGCGTTTGAATTATTTCAACTTTAAACGCCCATAAATCCTAAAATATGATACTTACGTGAAATCTGCCTGCGCCAATCGCTTTATCTCGGCAAATTACATAAGGAACAGTGAAAAAAGTGCTCGATTTCGAACTTTTAACTTTTGGGGTAAAAAGTAGCAAAGGGGTTAACCTTCTGTTTTTTTCAAAAATCGCAAATAATTAAATGGTCTTTTTATCACTCTACCCGACGTATTTTGACCCGGGGAGTTCGAAAAACCACATTACAAGTGGCGCAAACGCTCGTAAGCATGACCAAAATGCGTTTGAATTATTTCAACTTTAAACGCCCATAAATCCTAAAATATGATACTTACGTGAAATCTGCCTGCGCCAATCGCTTTATCTCGGCAAATTACATAAGGAACAGTGAAAAAAGTGCTCGATTTCGAACTTTTAACTTTTGGGGTAAAAAAGTAGCAAAGGGGTTAACCTTCTGTTTTTTTCAAAAATCGCAAATAATTAAATGGTCTTTTTATCACTCTACCCGACGTATTTTGACCCGGGGAGTTCGAAAAACCACATTACAAGTGGCGCAAACGCTCGTAAGCATGACCAAAATGCGTTTGAATTATTTCAACTTTAAACGCCCATAAATCCTAAAATATGATACTTACGTGAAATCTGCCTGCGCCAATCGCTTTATCTCGGCAAATTACATAAGGAACAGTGAAAAAAGTGCTCGATTTCGAACTTTTAACTTTTGGGGTAAAAAAGTAGCAAAGGGGTTAACCTTCTGTTTTTTTCAAAAATCGCAAATAATTAAATGGTCTTTTTATCACTCTACCCGACGTATTTTGACCCGGGGAGTTCGAAAAACCACATTACAAGTGGCGCAAACGCTCGTAAGCATGACCAAAATGCGTTTGAATTATTTCAACTTTAAACGCCCATAAATCCTAAAATATGATACTTACGTGAAATCTGCCTGCGCCAATCGCTTTATCTCGGCAAATTACATAAGGAACAGTGAAAAAAGTGCTCGATTTCGAACTTTTAACTTTTGGGGTAAAAAAGTAGCAAAGGGGTTAACCTTCTGTTTTTTTCAAAAATCGCAAATAATTAAATGGTCTTTTTATCACTCTACCCGACGTATTTTGACCCGGGGAGTTCGAAAAACCACATTACAAGTGGCGCAAACGCTCGTAAGCATGACCAAAATGCGTTTGAATTATTTCAACTTTAAACGCCCATAAATCCTAAAATATGATACTTACGTGAAATCTGCCTGCGCCAATCGCTTTATCTCGGCAAATTACATAAGGAACAGTGAAAAAAGTGCTCGATTTCGAACTTTTAACTTTTGGGGTAAAAAAGTAGCAAAGGGGTTAACCTTCTGTTTTTTTCAAAAATCGCAAATAATTAAATGGTCTTTTTATCACTCTACCCGACGTATTTTGACCCGGGGAGTTCGAAAAACCACATTACAAGTGGCGCAAACGCTCGTAAGCATGACCAAAATGCGTTTGAATTATTTCAACTTTAAACGCCCATAAATCCTAAAATATGATACTTACGTGAAATCTGCCTGCGCCAATCGCTTTATCTCGGCAAATTACATAAGGAACAGTGAAAAAAGTGCTCGATTTCGAACTTTTAACTTTTGGGGTAAAAAAGTAGCAAAGGGGTTAACCTTCTGTTTTTTTCAAAAATCGCAAATAATTAAATGGTCTTTTTATCACTCTACCCGACGTATTTTGACCCGGGGAGTTCGAAAAACCACATTACAAGTGGCGCAAACGCTCGTAAGCATGACCAAAATGCGTTTGAATTATTTCAACTTTAAACGCCCATAAATCCTAAAATATGATACTTACGTGAAATCTGCCTGCGCCAATCGCTTTATCTCGGCAAATTACATAAGGAACAGTGAAAAAAGTGCTCGATTTCGAACTTTTAACTTTTGGGGTAAAAAAGTAGCAAAGGGGTTAACCTTCTGTTTTTTTCAAAAATCGCAAATAATTAAATGGTCTTTTTATCACTCTACCCGACGTATTTTGACCCGGGGAGTTCGAAAAACCACATTACAAGTGGCGCAAACGCTCGTAAGCATGACCAAAATGCGTTTGAATTATTTCAACTTTAAACGCCCATAAATCCTAAAATATGATACTTACGTGAAATCTGCCTGCGCCAATCGCTTTATCTCGGCAAATTACATAAGGAACAGTGAAAAAAGTGCTCGATTTCGAACTTTTAACTTTTGGGGTAAAAAAGTAGCAAAGGGGTTAACCTTCTGTTTTTTTCAAAAATCGCAAATAATTAAATGGTCTTTTTATCACTCTACCCGACGTATTTTGACCCGGGGAGTTCGAAAAACCACATTACAAGTGGCGCAAACGCTCGTAAGCATGACCAAAATGCGTTTGAATTATTTCAACTTTAAACGCCCATAAATCCTAAAATATGATACTTACGTGAAATCTGCCTGCGCCAATCGCTTTATCTCGGCAAATTACATAAGGAACAGTGAAAAAAGTGCTCGATTTCGAACTTTTAACTTTTGGGGTAAAAAAGTAGCAAAGGGGTTAACCTTCTGTTTTTTTCAAAAATCGCAAATAATTAAATGGTCTTTTTATCACTCTACCCGACGTATTTTGACCCGGGGAGTTCGAAAAACCACATTACAAGTGGCGCAAACGCTCGTAAGCATGACCAAAATGCGTTTGAATTATTTCAACTTTAAACGCCCATAAATCCTAAAATATGATACTTACGTGAAATCTGCCTGCGCCAATCGCTTTATCTCGGCAAATTACATAAGGAACAGTGAAAAAAGTGCTCGATTTCGAACTTTTAACTTTTGGGGTAAAAAAGTAGCAAAGGGGTTAACCTTCTGTTTTTTTCAAAAATCGCAAATAATTAAATGGTCTTTTTATCACTCTACCCGACGTATTTTGACCCGGGGAGTTCGAAAAACCACATTACAAGTGGCGCAAACGCTCGTAAGCATGACCAAAATGCGTTTGAATTATTTCAACTTTAAACGCCCATAAATCCTAAAATATGATACTTACGTGAAATCTGCCTGCGCCAATCGCTTTATCTCGGCAAATTACATAAGGAACAGTGAAAAAAGTGCTCGATTTCGAACTTTTAACTTTTGGGGTAAAAAAGTAGCAAAGGGGTTAACCTTCTGTTTTTTTCAAAAATCGCAAATAATTAAATGGTCTTTTTATCACTCTACCCGACGTATTTTGACCCGGGGAGTTCGAAAAACCACATTACAAGTGGCGCAAACGCTCGTAAGCATGACCAAAATGCGTTTGAATTATTTCAACTTTAAACGCCCATAAATCCTAAAATATGATACTTACGTGAAATCTGCCTGCGCCAATCGCTTTATCTCGGCAAATTACATAAGGAACAGTGAAAAAAGTGCTCGATTTCGAACTTTTAACTTTTGGGGTAAAAAAGTAGCAAAGGGGTTAACCTTCTGTTTTTTTCAAAAATCGCAAATAATTAAATGGTCTTTTTATCACTCTACCCGACGTATTTTGACCCGGGGAGTTCGAAAAACCACATTACAAGTGGCGCAAACGCTCGTAAGCATGACCAAAATGCGTTTGAATTATTTCAACTTTAAACGCCCATAAATCCTAAAATATGATACTTACGTGAAATCTGCCTGCGCCAATCGCTTTATCTCGGCAAATTACATAAGGAACAGTGAAAAAAGTGCTCGATTTCGAACTTTTAACTTTTGGGGTAAAAAAGTAGCAAAGGGGTTAACCTTCTGTTTTTTTCAAAAATCGCAAATAATTAAATGGTCTTTTTATCACTCTACCCGACGTATTTTGACCCGGGGAGTTCGAAAAACCACATTACAAGTGGCGCAAACGCTCGTAAGCATGACCAAAATGCGTTTGAATTATTTCAACTTTAAACGCCCATAAATCCTAAAATATGATACTTACGTGAAATCTGCCTGCGCCAATCGCTTTATCTCGGCAAATTACATAAGGAACAGTGAAAAAAGTGCTCGATTTCGAACTTTTAACTTTTGGGGTAAAAAAGTAGCAAAGGGGTTAACCTTCTGTTTTTTTCAAAAATCGCAAATAATTAAATGGTCTTTTTATCACTCTACCCGACGTATTTTGACCCGGGGAGTTCGAAAAACCACATTACAAGTGGCGCAAACGCTCGTAAGCATGACCAAAATGCGTTTGAATTATTTCAACTTTAAACGCCCATAAATCCTAAAATATGATACTTACGTGAAATCTGCCTGCGCCAATCGCTTTATCTCGGCAAATTACATAAGGAACAGTGAAAAAAGTGCTCGATTTCGAACTTTTAACTTTTGGGGTAAAAAAGTAGCAAAGGGTTAACCTTCTGTTTTTTTCAAAAATCGCAAATAATTAAATGGTCTTTTTATCACTCTACCCGACGTATTTTGACCCGGGGAGTTCGAAAAACCACATTACAAGTGGCGCAAACGCTCGTAAGCATGACCAAAATGCGTTTGAATTATTTCAACTTTAAACGCCCATAAATCCTAAAATATGATACTTACGTGAAATCTGCCTGCGCCAATCGCTTTATCTCGGCAAATTACATAAGGAACAGTGAAAAAAGTGCTCGATTTCGAACTTTTAACTTTTGGGGTAAAAAAGTAGCAAAGGGGTTAACCTTCTGTTTTTTTCAAAAATCGCAAATAATTAAATGGTCTTTTTATCACTCTACCCGACGTATTTTGACCCGGGGAGTTCGAAAAACCACATTACAAGTGGCGCAAACGCTCGTAAGCATGACCAAAATGCGTTTGAATTATTTCAACTTTAAACGCCCATAAATCCTAAAATATGATACTTACGTGAAATCTGCCTGCGCCAATCGCTTTATCTCGGCAAATTACATAAGGAACAGTGAAAAAAGTGCTCGATTTCGAACTTTTAACTTTTGGGGTAAAAAAGTAGCAAAGGGGTTAACCTTCTGTTTTTTCAAAAATCGCAAATAATTAAATGGTCTTTTTATCACTCTACCCGACGTATTTTGACCCGGGGAGTTCGAAAAACCACATTACAAGTGGCGCAAACGCTCGTAAGCATGACCAAAATGCGTTTGAATTATTTCAACTTTAAACGCCCATAAATCCTAAAATATGATACTTACGTGAAATCTGCCTGCGCCAATCGCTTTATCTCGGCAAATTACATAAGGAACAGTGAAAAAAGTGCTCGATTTCGAACTTTTAACTTTTGGGGTAAAAAAGTAGCAAAGGGGTTAACCTTCTGTTTTTTTCAAAAATCGCAAATAATTAAATGGTCTTTTTATCACTCTACCCGACGTATTTTGACCCGGGGAGTTCGAAAAACCACATTACAAGTGGCGCAAACGCTCGTAAGCATGACCAAAATGCGTTTGAATTATTTCAACTTTAAACGCCCATAAATCCTAAAATATGATACTTACGTGAAATCTGCCTGCGCCAATCGCTTTATCTCGGCAAATTACATAAGGAACAGTGAAAAAAGTGCTCGATTTCGAACTTTTAACTTTTGGGGTAAAAAAGTAGCAAAGGGGTTAACCTTCTGTTTTTTTCAAAAATCGCAAATAATTAAATGGTCTTTTTATCACTCTACCCGACGTATTTTGACCCGGGGAGTTCGAAAAACCACATTACAAGTGGCGCAAACGCTCGTAAGCATGACCAAAATGCGTTTGAATTATTTCAACTTTAAACGCCCATAAATCCTAAAATATGATACTTACGTGAAATCTGCCTGCGCCAATCGCTTTATCTCGGCAAATTACATAAGGAACAGTGAAAAAAGTGCTCGATTTCGAACTTTTAACTTTTGGGGTAAAAAAGTAGCAAAGGGGTTAACCTTCTGTTTTTTTCAAAAATCGCAAATAATTAAATGGTCTTTTTATCACTCTACCCGACGTATTTTGACCCGGGGAGTTCGAAAAACCACATTACAAGTGGCGCAAACGCTCGTAAGCATGACCAAAATGCGTTTGAATTATTTCAACTTTAAACGCCCATAAATCCTAAAATATGATACTTACGTGAAATCTGCCTGCGCCAATCGCTTTATCTCGGCAAATTACATAAGGAACAGTGAAAAAAGTGCTCGATTTCGAACTTTTAACTTTTGGGGTAAAAAAGTAGCAAAGGGGTTAACCTTCTGTTTTTTTCAAAAATCGCAAATAATTAAATGGTCTTTTTATCACTCTACCCGACGTATTTTGACCCGGGGAGTTCGAAAAACCACATTACAAGTGGCGCAAACGCTCGTAAGCATGACCAAAATGCGTTTGAATTATTTCAACTTTAAACGCCCATAAATCCTAAAATATGATACTTACGTGAAATCTGCCTGCGCCAATCGCTTTATCTCGGCAAATTACATAAGGAACAGTGAAAAAAGTGCTCGATTTCGAACTTTTAACTTTTGGGGTAAAAAAGTAGCAAAGGGGTTAACCTTCTGTTTTTTTCAAAAATCGCAAATAATTAAATGGTCTTTTTATCACTCTACCCGACGTATTTTGACCCGGGGAGTTCGAAAAACCACATTACAAGTGGCGCAAACGCTCGTAAGCATGACCAAAATGCGTTTGAATTATTTCAACTTTAAACGCCCATAAATCCTAAAATATGATACTTACGTGAAATCTGCCTGCGCCAATCGCTTTATCTCGGCAAATTACATAAGGAACAGTGAAAAAAGTGCTCGATTTCGAACTTTTAACTTTTGGGGTAAAAAAGTAGCAAAGGGGTTAACCTTCTGTTTTTTACAAAAATCGCAAATAATTAAATGGTCTTTTTATCACTCTACCCGACGTATTTTGACCCGGGGAGTTCGAAAAACCACATTACAAGTGGCGCAAACGCTCGTAAGCATGACCAAAATGCGTTTGAATTATTTCAACTTTAAACGCCCATAAATCCTAAAATATGATACTTACGTGAAATCTGCCTGCGCCAATCGCTTTATCTCGGCAAATTACATAAGGAACAGTGAAAAAAGTGCTCGATTTCGAACTTTTAACTTTTGGGGTAAAAAAGTAGCAAAGGGGTTAACCTTCTGTTTTTTTCAAAAATCGCAAATAATTAAATGGTCTTTTTATCACTCAACCCGACGTATTTTGACCCGGGGAGTTCGAAAAACCACATTACAAGTGGCGCAAACGCTCGTAAGCATGACCAAAATGCGTTTGAATTATTTCAACTTTAAACGCCCATAAATCCTAAAATATGATACTTACGTGAAATCTGCCTGCGCCAATCGCTTTATCTCGGCAAATTACATAAGGAACAGTGAAAAAAGTGCTCGATTTCGAACTTTTAACTTTTGGGGTAAAAAAGTAGCAAAGGGGTTAACCTTCTGTTTTTTACAAAAATCGCAAATAATTAAATGGTCTTTTTATCACTCTACCCGACGTATTTTGACCCGGGGAGTTCGAAAAACCACATTACAAGTGGCGCAAACGCTCGTAAGCATGACCAAAATGCGTTTGAATTATTTCAACTTTAAACGCCCATAAATCCTAAAATATGATACTTACGTGAAATCTGCCTGCGCCAATCGCTTTATCTCGGCAAATTACATAAGGAACAGTGAAAAAAGTGCTCGATTTCGAACTTTTAACTTTTGGGGTAAAAAAGTAGCAAAGGGGTTAACCTTCTGTTTTTTTCAAAAATCGCAAATAATTAAATGGTCTTTTTATCACTCAACCCGACGTATTTTGACCCGGGGAGTTCGAAAAACCACATTACAAGTGGCGCAAACGCTCGTAAGCATGACCAAAATGCGTTTGAATTATTTCAACTTTAAACGCCCATAAATCCTAAAATATGATACTTACGTGAAATCTGCCT
>CAUJGK010000018.1:0-24335 GCA_963170105.1 Cantharis lateralis | reverse complement strand
TATGACGAAAATGGAAGAAGTGGATTTAAAAAATCCTTTAAAGCCAATAATGAGGAGATTATAAATTTAAAAAGAGAGCTTAAAAAATCAAAAAGAGAGAGTGAAGACTTAAAATTAAGAGATGAAATGTTTAAAGAATTAAGAGAAATGATTGATAGAAAGAAGTAAATAAGTGAGAGTTAAATACATTTAAATCAAAAGTAGTTTATAACTTTACAATTAAATACCCAAATATTGCAATTAGAAGACTTTGTAGAATAATTGATTTAGCAAAAAGTACTTACTATGATTGATTATCAAAAGGTAAACCAAAAATTAAGGCAATTAATTGAGGTTTGGTTTTGAGAATTAATGATGTTTATAAAAATGAAGTTAAAATCTATGGTTCTAGAAGATTAATGAAGTATTTAGATCTAAATTGTAGTCATAAAAAAGTTTTGCGAATAATGAAGTTTTTAAAGTTAAAACCTAATAACTATAAAATACAAAAGAATAAATCAGTTACTCCAGAAAAAAATGGTAAGTATCCTAGATTATTTAAATATCAAACAGATTTGAAAAATTATGGAGATATTTTCTCTGTTGATATTACCGAGAAAATAATAGCAGGATGCAAACTATACACTTGCGCCTTTTATCATGTAAACACTAAAAAAGTTTATGGTTTGGTAACTAAAAATATTAAAGGTATGAAATTAGTATTAGAGTCATTTTTTAATATGGTTAATGAATTTGGAACATTTAAACCAAACTCAATTATTCACTCTGATAATGGCTCAGAATTTAAATCTTATCAATATCGCTTAGCTACAATGTGATTTGATTTTGGCTTAAGTATGTCTAGAATTGGTAGATCAACGGACAATGGATATATTGAAGGTTTTTGAAGTACTCTTAAAAGAGAAGCAATCAAGGAAGGTTATAAATACAATGTTGTAAATGAATATATTTATAATTTGAAAATGTATCAATATTTTTATAATAATAATAGAGTTAGTTATAAAATATAGGTGTCCGAAAAAAAGGAACAGTACAACCAGAATATAACTCATTAGAAAAGTTAAATTATGGTTTATTTTTTATTAAAATGTCTTAAAATAATAGAGAAAGGAATGATAAAAGGATGAAGTGATGAATTAGTGACTTGGATGGAACTCTTACATTAAAAGAAAATAATCATAAGATTTCTCTTGAAGATGAGAAATTTGTTAAGCAATGAACAAAATCGAATAAATTTGTAATTGCTACAGGTAGGGGTTTTTTAGAGTTGGATGAAATAATCAAAGAAAAGGGCTTTGATGTAGAATATCGAATAACTAATAATGGAGCTGCAATGTTTAAAAATAGTGAGTCTATTTATGAACTGTCAATTCCAATGAAAGAAAGAAAACAAATATTAGAAAATCTTAAAAAACTGCATAAGTTTTGTGGCATTAAAATATCAGATACAAAAAATACTAATATAATATCTGGAATTGACGAAGTAATTCCAAGATATAAAGAAACATTAGTACTTCCACATTGATTTAATGTAGAAGATCGATTTCAAGATTTTATGGAAGAAATTTTACAAAATGAAAAATCAAATAATATTTCATTATATGCACATGTTCCAGATTTTGATTTAATAACTGACTTATTTAAAAATGTAGAAGGTATTAAAATAGTTAAAACAGCGCCATTTGTATTAGAAATAATGCATGAAAATGTTTGTAAGCATTTAGGGATCAAATACTTACAAGATAAGTATAAAATTGACAGTAATGATATTGTTGTAAGTGGTGATGGTGACAATGATTTTGAAATGCTAAAGAGTTTTGAAAACTCATTTGTAATAAAATCAGCTACACCATTAGCGTTAAGTGCTGGTAAAACTAAAATTAGCTCAGTTAGTGAAATTGGTAAATATATTAAATAGATTAAATAAATGTGAATCTAGTTTAATTTATTTTGTAAACAAAAATGGTTTTCATTTTGTTTAAATGCTTAACAAAATAAATTTTATCCTCTAGAAGATTATTGAAATATTTATATTTGAATTGTAGTAATAAAAAAACTCTGAAATTAATAAAATTTTTAAGTTTAAAACCAATTAATTATAAATACTAAAAGTAAAAAATTAATCCACAAGAAAAGGAAATAAGTATTTTTAAAAATATAATAGATTTAATTTTAAAAAAGAGAGGGGGAGTAATAAATGGAAACAACTTTTAGAAATATTAAATTAATAAATATCGAAGAAGATATAAAATTATATAATTTATTGTTTGAGAAAACAAGTAGGAATAGGTCTTTCTCATTTAGACAACTTTCAAATGAAGAGATCATTTTTCCTTCATCTAATCTGGGTTTTGAAATTATATATAATAAAAATGGATATTGTAAAAGAGTTGAATATAAAATAACAAAAATGAATTGAGAAAATGAAGAAGATTTAAAGGCTTTTTTTGAGGATATTAAAGACATTTTGGAAAAATCTGTTCAAAATGTTCCAAAATTGGCAACTAGATTTGGTCGAGAGACAATACAAATTAAGGATTTACATTTTTATCAATGTGCAAATGAGCATCATATTGCAAGTGTCAATTCGCTTCTTTATTTTAATTTTTTAGAGAAAATAAAAAATAAAAAGGAATATTGCATACTAGATTTTGGGATTGATATTTTTATTCGATTAGCTGATACACAACATTTACCTAATGGAAATAAAAGAAATGCAGTTTTATTTTTAATTTCTTTTTTGCAAACAAGAAATATTTATCTTCTTTTTTCTTGAAATATTAACAAAGAATATTTAGATTCATGAGAGGAAATTGTTACAATTGCTGCAACACATTATTATCAGAAAAAAATTATAGATGAATTTGGGGAATTAATAGACTTTGAGCCAATTGGAGAAAAAATAGATTATGAAGAACTACACAGCTATATAAAAAAACATATATTATCTATTGCATATATAAAAATTTAGTATATATTTTTATATATAAGAGGGGGGAAGTTAGTAAATGATAGATGAAAAAGATTTAAAATTTGCAAAGTATGAGTTTGATAAAAATGAAAACTTAGAGTGTGTTGAAGAGGTTGCTAATAACCCAAAACTAAAATCAGTATTTGAGAATTTAAGTACTAGATAAATTAGGTTTTTATTTACTTTTTGGTAATTATTATTAAATACTAAATTATTAAGTTTCTAAATACAAGAACTAGTTAATGGCTCTTGTATTTTTATTTTTAAAAAGTATCCATATTAACACTTTTATGTGATAAAAATTGTTTTTTTAAATTATTTTTTAAAAAGATATTACATTATTCAAAGCTAAGAACACATTTAATTTTAAACATTGTGTAAGTATAATTTCCAATGGACAGGAAATATACTATAAATTGTCTAAATAGATTTTAATATTAACTTATTTAATTGTTCCTTTTTAGTTTTTCTGTTTTTTAAACTAGTCTTTATATCACCTTTTAATTATAAATATTACTTTTAATTAAATAATTTTAAAATATAATTAAAGAGATAAGAGGTACAAAATGGCAAATAACTATAAACAAATTAGTAGTTTAATATATGACTTTACCAAACCTCCAGGAACAAGCATTGATGGAGATTTAGAATTTTATAAGTCTCAACTTTTACCAATTCAGGGAAAGGTATTAGAAGCAGGAGTAGGTAATGGCAGATTATTTATTCCGCTTTTAAAATATAAAGTTGATATTGTTGGTATTGATAAGTCACAAGAAATGATCAATATTTGTCAAAAAAATTTAGAAAAAGAAAATTTAATAGGTGACTTAATCTGGAAAGATTTAGAAGAATATAAAGAACTTGAAACTTATGACTATATTATAGTTCCTAATGCAACTTTCAATTTACTTGAAACAAGAATTAAAGCTAAAAAAGTTTTAAAGAACTTTTATGACTCTTTAAAACACCAAGGGACAATTATTATTGACTTAATCCTGCCAATTGAGTTTAAAGCGGGAAGTAATCATGAATATAGTCACTATATTGATGATCAAACAATAGTTGTAAAAAATTTAAGTAAGGAAATTAATTGAATTGAACAATATAGCATTAATCAAATTGATTATTATATTAATGAGCAATTACAAGAAAGCCAAGAATTCAAATTATCTTGATATGGATGTGAAGAATTTTGTAATATATTAGCAAATATTGGTTTTAATGATGGAGTTTTTATTATAAACTATGGTAATAAAAGAAACTTAAATGTTAAAACAATAACATTTATTTTTAAAAAAGTTTAAAGAAAGAAAAAGGTAAGTAAGTATGAAGTTAGCAGTAGATATTGGTGGAACATCGATTAGGTTTGCTTTAATTGAAAATAATCAAATAATAAAAAAAGAAGTTATTGATACAGATGGCAATAACATGAAAAAAAACTTAGATGAGATTAAAGCAACAGTTGATAGTTGAAATGAACCAATTGATTTTATTGGTATTTGTTGCCCTGGACCTTTAAACTTAAAAAGAGGAACAATTTTAGTTACTTATAATTTACCTGATTGAAATAATAAATGTATTCTACAAGAATTTAAAGAATTATTTGAAATTGAAAATGTCAAAATAAACAATGATGGTAATGTAGCTGCTTTAGGTCAATTTAGCATAAGAAAGAATTTGCACTCACTTTTATACTTTACAATTTCAACTGGAATAGGTGCTGGTTTTATTAACCAAGGAGAAATATTTGAAGGTTTTAGTGGTGCTGCTTTAGAGATAGCCAATGCTTTACCAATATATAATAGTGAAAATTCAAATAGAAGTGGAATTGAATTTTTAGCAAGTGGTAAAAATATTTGCTTACAGTTAGCTAAATTAGGAGTAGAAGTTAATTCCTCAAAACAGGCTTTTGACTTATACAAAAAAGGTAATAATCAAATTGTCAATGAATTTTTTTCAATGATTGAAGAAAAATTAATAAGTTTAATATCTACTGCTATTTACTTTTTTAATCCAGAAATAATAGTATTTGGAGGAAGCGTGGCAATGTTTAATCAGGACTTTTTTGAATCAATATTTAAAAAAGTAATTGAGATTACAGCAGATATTGGCTATCAAACAAGATTTGAATTTGCTTTAGATTTAGATGATTCAACTCTATTAGGATGTTGTCAAATGTAGACAAATTAAGTTTTTTTAATTATAAACTCTTTAAGTAATTTAAGGAGAAAACATATAATATTTTTAGGAACAATTTTAATTTTAGCTTGGATATTAATTTTTACAATTATTGTTTGTAAAAGAGTAAAAAGTAGAAATATTTGAGAACTTTTATTAGCAACTATTGGTTTAGGATTTTTTTAGGATTTGTAATTGCATATTGTCATTATGAAATTTGAAAAATTACAAAAAATAAGCAAGATTGATTAAACAATTTAGCTATAAAAAGAGAAAACAATGAAAATGAACAAGAGATTTAAAAGTGTAGATTTATCTACACTTTTATTATAAATATCCATTTATTGATTATTAACAAAGACAAAGTCACTTGTTAATATGTAACGATATAATCGCTTATTACTCATAACTCATAAAAAAAGTATTGTAGTGTAACCTTTTTTCGGACACATTTTAAAAATACTTTATATATTGATATAAAATATTTGTGAACGAAGAGAGGTTTTATTTTGACTAAGTATTCAATAAATCAAAAAATTGAATTAGTATTAAATTTTTATAAATCCAATTTATTATTAACGCAGTATTCAAAAGCAGTAGGAATTGATAAATCAAGATTAAAAAACTGAATAAAAATTTATGATGAAAATGGAAGAAATGGATTTAAAAAGTCCTTTAAAGCCAATAATGAGGAGATTATAAATTTAAAAAAAGAGCTTAAAAAATCAAAAAGAGAGAGTGAAGATTTAAAATTAAGAGATGAAATGTTTAAAGAATTAAGAGAAATGATTGATAGAAAGAAGTAAATAAGTGAGAGTTAAACACATTTAAATCAAAAGTAGTTTATAACTTTACAATTAAATACCCAAATATTGCAATTAGAAGACTTTGCAGACTAATTGATCTAGCAAAAAGTACTTACTATGATTGAATATCAAAAGGTAAACCAAAAATTAAGGCTATTAATTGAGATTTAGTTTTGAGAATTAATGATGTTTATAAAAATGAAGTTAAAATCTATGGATCTAGAAGATTATTGAAGTATTTAGATTTAAATTGTAGTCATAAAAAAATTCTGAGAATAATGAAGTTTCTAAAGTTAAAACCTAATAACTATAAAATAAAAAAGAATAAATCAGTTACTCCAGAAAAAATTGGTAAGTATCCTAGATTATTCAAATATCAAACAGATTTGAAAAATTATGGAGATATTTTCTCTGTAGATATTACAGAGAAAATAATAGCAGGATGCAAACTATATACTTGTGCTTTTTATCATGTAAACACTAAAAAAGTTTATGGTTTGGTAACTAAAAATATTAAAGGTATGAAATTAGTATTAGAGTCATTTTTTAATATGGTTAATGAGTTTGGAACTTTTAAACCAAACTCAATTATTCACTCTGATAATGGCTCAGAATTTAAATCTTATCAATATCGCTTAGCTACAATGTGATTTGGTTTTGGCTTAAGTATGTCTAGAATTGGTAGATCAACGGACAATGGATATATTGAAGGTTTTTGAAGTACTCTTAAAAGAGAAGCAATTAAGGAAGGATATAAATACAATGTTGTAAATGAATATATTTATAATTTGAAAATGTATCAATATTTTTATAATAATAATAGAGTTAGTTATAAAATATAGGTGTCCGAAAAAAAGGAACAGTACATCATAAAAAAAGTATATTAAAATTACTAGAATAATATAGAAATTTACTTTAGAATAATTATAAAGGAAATTAGGATAAAAAATGGGTTCAAAATATAATAAAAGAAATGCTAAGAAAAGATTTTACACAGAGTCATTTACAGAAAAGGAACAATCTATTATTGCTTTATCAGTGGATGTTAGGAATTCAACACAAATGAAATCACAAATTGGTAATGAAAAGACAATTGAAGTTATTAAACCTTTTATTGAAGAATGTTTTATTTTATTGAAGAACAGAGGATGTTTTTACAATTATATATATGCAGGAGATGGCATTATTGCTATTTGCAATGTCAACAATAATAATGAAAACTTTACTAATGTTTATCATTGTGCAATAGATATAAATAGTTACATAAAGAACTTTAAAACCTGAGTCAATGAAATGTATAATTATGGATTTAATGCAGGTATTGGGATTGCATGAGATGCTGAAACATATATTGAAAAAATTAAAAATATGCCAGGGAAGATTAATAATGTTTTATATGTAGGAAATTCTATTTCAAAAGCTTCAAAATTATCAGGGATAACTCCTAAGAAAGTATCAAATGTAACTTATAATATCGCAGTTACTAGAAATTTTTATTCAAAGTTAATTGACGATGATAAAAAAGATTTTAAATATAAATCAAAGAAATTCAATTTTACAAATATTAGTTGAAAGGAGTAGGTTATGAATAATATTAAAATAGTAGAAAAAGAATTATTTTTTTTAAAAGAAGAACAAAAGTATTTGGAAAATAAGTTAAATATTTTGGGTGCATCAATTTCAGCAACTAATTCATTAATTTTTCTTGGAATAACTAATTTTAAAGAGTTAAACTTTTTAAATTTTGTAGGAGTTATTTTGACATTATTATTCCCAATAGGGTGTTTTTTATTTGGATTACTTCCATCAAAAACATTTTTTATAAAAAAATTTCAATATGAAGAAGATAAAAAGTACAATTTTTTTTCAAGAGAAAAGGAATATTGAAATCAAGATAATATCATTGCTCAAATGAATTATCAAATTGACATCTGTTTAAAAGTAATTCAAAGAAAAAATAAATGAGTTTGTTACACTATAATTACCGAGTTTTGTGGTGTAATTTTATCTTTATTATTTCTATTTCTAATTTAAAATTTATAATGATAAAAAATATGATTAATTAATTTTTAATTTCTGCATACAAAATGGAATAATCTTAAAAATTAATAAATAAAAATAATCTTAAATATAACTTCCTGACTATATTTTTTAAGTAAAAACATTAAAAGCAAAAATTATTTAGGAAGAAATTTAAAATAGATTTATGAGATTGGAAATTAAAGAATCCTAAAATAAAGTCTTAAAAAAAAATTAATTCAAAAAAACTAAAAACTTAATATATAAAAAAATATTGGTTATTTCAAACTAAAAGATAAATTAGTTATTATTTTATTATGTAAAATATTTAATATAATTGGAGGATTATATTATTTGTGAATTAAAAATAATAAATTAATAGTTGTTAGATATTAATAAGTAAAAAAATACCATAATTTAGTTTTTACTACAACAGAATGGGTTTAATGATATATGAATATAAGATATACAAATTTATGATTGAATTAAAATATGATTAATTAATTTTATAAAAAAATAAAAAAAATTAGTAATGAATGGGAATAAAGATTATTTAAGCCTACTTAAAAGACTATAAAAAAATTACTTACAGAAAATTCAAAAACTGATGTCAAATATTTTCACTTAAATATTTTATTTGAGTCTTTAAATCTATTTAAACAGACTATTAAGGTTTTAATCCAAAATAAATAGATTACTTTTCTTTACATAGCCTAAGTAATCTATTAGTTAATGTAACATAAAAAAAAAAAAAAAACTTATAAATTAAAATTGAAAGTTCCAAATATTTAAAATAGATTAGTTTAATAGTATTAAAATAGAAATTTATAAGTATATTGCTTATTAGATATACTTAAGATTATCATTAAAAAATAATATAAAAATTTTTCAGACATTTATAAACTAGAGAAGTTAAAAGCTGACAAATAATAATTTTTTAGAAAGTTCTATTAAATTTTATTTTAGAATGAAAAGTTCTTCAAAGATTGCCTCCAGGATATTTACTGCGATAGAATTTCCAGCTAATCCCCTTATTTTTTCATTTGAGATATCAGCTCTTTTCATTTTATTAAAATCACTTTTATCAAAGCCCATAAGTAATACATTTTCTCTTGGTCCTAATTGCTTTACAATAAATTTATTATTTTCTTTAATTAGAACTCTTTGTCTTGAATTTTCCCCTGAGAAAGTAATTGTGGATATTGTTTTTCTTTCTATTCCAGTAACAATGTTGGCTTGATTAAATGTAGGATAAACTCCAAGGTTTTTAAATTTAATGCTTAAAGGATTTTCTAATTTTTCTAATTTAATCTTATTTTTTATTGACTTAATATAAATTTCATTTCTATTTGATACTTTCATTTCATCTACTTTTAAATAATCCTTAAATTTTTTAATTAATATTTTTGTTTTCGGGAATATATCAAAATTAGAATCTTCTAATTTTGATATTAAAAAATATCTTTTTCTATCTTGTGGAAGACCAAAATCACTTGCACTTAAAATAAAATCCTTAGAAGTATAACCCATTTTTTTTAATATTATTTTAAACTCTTCAAGATTTTTAATATGTTTAGAATTTTTTATAGCTGTAACATTTTCCATTAATAAGTATTTTGGTAAATTTTTAAATGAGTTTAATTCACTTAAAATTCTTTCAATATGTCAAAGTAATCCTGATCTTGTATTTGAATTTCTTTCCATTCCTAAACCTTTTCCTGCGATTGAAAGATCTTGACAGGGAAAAGAGTATGTTAAAAGATCAATTTTTCTCTTTAATTTTTCTCCATTTATAGTTGTAATATCAACTAAATTATTATTAATTTTAACAGAGGCATAAATTTTTCTTAATTTTTCTTCTTTAAATTTTAATATATCCTTTATTGGATCCTTTGAGTTAGATGAAAAGTTTTTTGTTTTTAAAAAATCTTTAATTATATTTATATTCTCATTATAATATTCCAAATATTTTTTTGACTTTTGGTTATTATGAATAGCAGAATATGCAATTATTGCTTCAATATATCATTCACTAAGATAAGCAACTTCAAAATCAAAATCTTTATATTTTTTTTTCAAATTATTTAATGCCTTTGATTGAGAACCTATTCCAGCGAATGTTTCAAATATATTTATTTTCATATTATATACAATTAGCTCCTGTATCTAAATAATGCTTATAATTTTCTTCTAAAAATTTGTAAGCACCAATAGATTTTAACAAATTAATATCTAAATTATAAAGTTTTTCATCTTTTATTAAGTTTGGTTTTATTATTATAACCTCACCCTTTAAATTATATGTAATAATATTTTTGTCAAATAGAGTATGTGAAGTTGGGTCAATTAATATACAGTTTTTTGGATCAACAGCATCATAGTATCTTTTAAGTTTAAAAAGCCTATTAAAAGATACTATGTGAGCTTTTTCAGTACTATTAAAATTAACATCTTTAAAATAACATTCTCTATGAACACTCTTACTTATAAATCCATTTACTTGAGAAGAATAAATAAGTCTCAATTTTCTTTTTAATTCATCTAAGCTGATTATATTATTATCATGTCTATTAATAAGTATATCAACAGCTTCCTTATCGAAAGCCTCTAACTTGAAATTTGAATTCTCTATTTCTTCACTAAATTCATCGGTCATGAAATAGTTATAGTCTATTATAAATTTTCTTTTGTTATTTTTATATTTTTCAAAATATTCTTCCAATGTAATTTCTTTGTTATTTAATGATTTAGAAAAATTGTCTTCAAATGCTAATTTTAAAAGACTTTTATTTTTTTCAAAAACATCATTAAAAAAATTTGTAAATCTATATAAATTGAATGTATAATTTATATCTTTGGAGAATATAAGTATAGGGGAGTTTTTTATATTTTTCTTAGATCCACTTGAATTGCTACCAGTAATAAAACTTTCAGTAGTTAAAACTGTATTAAAATTTTCTATAATATATTTATTAATTGCATTTATTTTTCCACTTTTTATTTTTTGAGTTTGCTTATCTTTATTGCTTCAATCAAAAAAAATATTTCTTGGCTCTCTATGATTTTTTCTTTTTCAATATTTTTTTTCTGTCAATTCAAATGAATTTAATCTGTATTCAAATCCATCATCAATAGTTGCAAATTGATGAAAAACTGAACCATCCTCTTTATTTACAAAATAGTAAGCATTACCAGAAAAGCAGTATTTAGAGTTAGAACCTATACCAATTTTTTTCTTTGATGCATATGGAAATTTTAGTATATAATACATTTTTTTCTCCTTTTTTACTATTATAATAAAAAAATAAAAAAAATATAGTGCTATAATTAAATAGTTATAAGGGGAAATATTAATGGAAATTAAAAAAATGTCTGCAACTCAGTTATTACTATCAAATTTGCAGTTTGTAATACCCACTTTTCAAAGACAATATAGATGAGGTTTAACTCAACTTGAGCAATTTATGGAATCTTTAGAAATTATTCAGAACAAGGGTGTAGAAGAATATTTTATTGGAAGTATTATTGTTTCTGAACGACCAAGTAAATTAATTGTTTTAGATGGTCAACAAAGACTTACTACAATGTTTATATATACAGTAGCTTTCTCAAATTTTTATAAGAATCATAATAGTTTATTATGAGCTGAAAATAATCTAGCTGATTTTGATAATAAAATAAGATTTATTAATAATAAGATTAAATTAGAATCATTAGATGATGATAAAATCTTTTTATTTCAGTTATTTAATAATGAAATAAATGAATTGGCTGATAATAAAATTGCAAAAGCGTATAATTTTTTCTTAAATTATTTTCAAAAAAATATTAGCTTTATTGAGAGTCTTAATTTTCTCAATCTTTTTAATAAATTGTCTATAGCATTCATAAAAATCTCTGATCCAAAGATGGAGCAATTAACTTTTGAATCAATTAATTCAACTGGAAAACCTTTGTCTTTAACTGATTTAGTTAGAAATTTTATATTAATGGGATATGAAGATCCAATTGTTCAACATTCAATAAAGACTAAAAAGTGAGATATTTGATCTAGATCATTAGGCGAAAAAATGGATGATTTTTTAATTAAACTAGTAACAATATGATCTGGTAAACAACCTTCAGTAAATCTACAAAAAGATGGCGAGAAAATGCAAAATAATTATAGAGAAATTTATGATTTATTTAAAAAATACTCTTATGAGAATTTTAAAGATAATTATGATAATTTGATTATTGATATGGACTTATATGTAGTATCATATTTAATTATATTAAAGGGAAAATTTGAGGGCCTTCTTTCAAAAAAATTTGAAAGAGATACAATAAATTTAAAAGTATTTAACTCATTTAATATTACGGGATATTTGCAAATCTACTTAGTAAAAAAGATGTTAATGGAGTCGATTTCAAAAGAGGAACTTGAAGAATATACAAATTTGATAGCAAATTTTTATATAAGAAGAATTGCATTATTACCCTCATCGAAAACAAAAGATATTCAAAGAAAATTTCCATCAATTGTTAAAAAGTTAAGAGATAATGAAGAAGTTTATAGATCATGCATAAATTATAAAAGTATTTTAAAAAAAGAGTTATTTACTTCAAATAGTGAAAATCAAAATGCTGAAGTTAATTATGAAATTTTGAAACAAAATAAATTATATGATTTCTCTGATTTGAGTTTAAAAAAAGAATTGGTTTCAAAATATTATTTAGATAAAAAGACTTTTAATTATAATAATAATTTTGACAAACTTTATGAAGATTTTCTATTATTTAGATCTTCAACTAATGGTATTATTAAAAATAAAACTATATCAAGTTCTGAAAAAAAAGATTTGGGGCTAGTTGAACCAGAGCAAGTTACAAAAATTGAGAGAATGATTGGAAACTTTTTTGTATTTGATGAGAAACCTAAAAAGGGGCAAAAATATGAAAATAATATTCCTTTACTTACTTTAAATTATTTAAAAAATTCAATGAAATATGAGGATATTGTTAAAATTGATAAAAATTTATTTGAAAATAGATCAAATAAAATAATTAAACATTTTTTAGAACAATATCCATACCCTGAGGAGGAATAAAAATGGACAGAAGTGGTGGATTAAATTTAGCTGGACTTTTAAAGGCATTTACAACTGATAATTATTTTTTAATAACAACTATTGGAGAATTTATTGATAATTCAATCTCTGCATGTCAAATTGCAAATCTTAAAGAATTGAACTTTGAAATGATAGTTGATTATGAGGCAGAAAAAATATTTTTTATTGATAATGGCCCTGGAATTGATGCAAAAGATATTAAAAGTAAATGAATTTTGTTTAATAAATATGATCAACTTGATAATATAGGTTTTAATAGAAAACATGTTGGTTTTAAAAGGGGAGGATTTTGATTAGGGAAAAAAATAGAGTTATATACAAAAACACTATTATCTGAAAGTGGAACATATTTGGATATTGATGAAATTATATCAAAAGAAAATGATAGTTTTCCTATTGAAAAATGTATGGAAATTCAAGAAATTAATAATCAAAATTTGGAAATCTTTAGAAATTTAATTAGTAAAATTTCTAAAGATGGAACCGGTACAGTTTTTGCAATTTCAAAAAGTCATTTTGAATCTGCAAAGACTTTTAATGATAAAATTTTTCCATTAAAAAATTCATTTAAAATTGATGGTAAATATAAAGATAATAATATTTTGTTATTTCTTTACTTGAAATATTATAAATTTATTGAGGGAAATGAGAATTTAAAATTAAATATTGAAATAAGAACTACAGTTAAAGATCAAAAAATATTTATAACAAAAAAAGATTTAAAACTAGGGGATTATATATTTAATAATGAAGATTTTTTAAAACAGTTTGAAAATTTTGATTTTAATGCATTGGAAAAAAAATACTCAGACTTCTATGGGACAAATGTTCAAGAGGAGTATTTAGATACGTTTGGAATAAATATTGAAAAAATTATAGGAGATCTTAAAAAGGGTATTGCATCTTGAAAATTTAAAATGCCATATCACTCTATGAGAGGTGAAAGTAAGACTGAATTGTTAGATGTAAGTTTTTCATTTCTAAATAATAAATATATAGAGGAATTTTCTGTACAAGATATTTTTTCTGGAATTGTATTGATGCAAGATGGAAGAGCAATAAATATGGGAAATTATAATAAGAAAAATCCAAGCACAAGTGTTTTCTCAAGAATTAATCAAAAAGTACTTGGCTTCAATAGAAGTGGAGATTATGTAACTGTTGATAAATATTGAACAGCTGAAATTAATTTAGATACAGATAATGAAATTCTATTAAGGGAATTTCAACCTATTGATGATAAAAGCAAGTTTGCTAATTCAGAAGTTATTCAAGACATTACAAAATCATTCTCTGAGTTTATTTCAAGCAAATTATTATTAAATCAAATTGGTAATGAAATAGTTGATCACCAAAGATCAGAAAGTAATAGAGTATCTTCATCAAACTCTAAAAAAATTTCAAAAATAGACTCTATAATCATTAATAGTGAAAAAGAAATTGTTTCAAACAATATAGAAAAATTTATAAAAAAAGGTGAAGTTAAAATAGGTATTTCTGAAAAGTCATCAAAAGATAAAAAATATTTTACTTTAATTAATAAGGCATTAAAATTTAGATTTGAATTTACAAATAAACAGAAAAACATGATTGATTTTAAGTATAGTTTTGATAGTGTTATAGGAGAAAACTCATTGTTAATAACTTATAATTTTGACTGCCAGTTTTTTAATAAATCAAAAAACTTGGAAGAAATTTATTATAAAACTGCTTTTATGCTAAGTATACAAATTGCTGAAGAATTATACTCAAATCTTCAAAGTTTTGAAACTAACTCTCTAGCAGAGCAAGAAACACAAAATTTTATAAATAAACTTTTAGTATTTAAGGAATATACGTATGAATAAGGTTTGGGAAATTGATTTAAATTTTTTTAAAAAAGAATTAAAAAATAACAGTACACAATTGCCAAAATATATTAAAAGTGATTTAGTAAATGGAATAATTGAAAAATTAAAGGTAACTAATAATTTTTCTAACAATTATTTTGAAAATATTGTTGAAACTAATTTAAAAAGAATAGATAATGCCATAAATAATATAGTTAATAATAAAAAGGGACTGCTAATTTTTGGAAAAGTTCAATCTGGTAAAACTATTAACACAATCTTTACAACTGCAATGCTATTTGATAAGGGGTATGATATAGTTATTTTATTATGTGGAACAACTAATATTTTAAAAAGACAAAACTCTGATAGATTTGAAGAGTTTAAATTTCATTTTAATGATAATGGTTTTATCAAAATGAAGACATTATCAGATAAAAGTATAGTATCTTTTATTGATGATATTGGAAATAGGAAGTTTAAATCAAAACTATTTATACCAATATTAAAAGAAAAAACTAATTTGGAGAATTTAATTAATATAGTAAGTACGTCTGTTTTTATCAATAAATGCAAAATTGCTATAATTGATGATGAGTCAGATATAGCAAGTATTAATTATAATTTTATGGAAGGAGAACAAGAGGAAAGAAAAATTCCTGCTCTTATAAAAGACTTGCTAAATAAAGTTGATAACTCAAATTACATAGCTGTAACTGCAACTCCATACAATAACATTATTTTTAATAGACAAATAAATGATGAGGGAATTAAAATAGATTATATTTTAGGATTAGAAAATGATCTAAATTATCATGGTTTTAATTTTTTTCATCAGAATAAGAGTAGATATATAATTGAAGTGAAAAATAATGAGTTGAAAAAAAATATAAGCTTACTGATTGAAATTTTTAAAGAAAATTATAATTCATATATTAATAAAAAGAAAAATTTCTCTATTCTTATCAATACATCTGTTTCTACAACTGAACATTCAAAAACAAATAAGATTTTAAAAAAAGAACTTGAGATTTTGTCTAAAGAATTGGATTTATTAAGGGATAATTACTCAATAAATATTTATAATTCAAAAAGTGAAGATGAGATATGTTTTTCTAAAAAATTTAACTTTATAATTGGTGGCAATTTATTAAGTAGAGGTATAACATTTCCAAATCTAGTTTTAGAGCTAATTACAAATTTTAATGAAGAGGGATTTAATCCATCAACAATGATACAAAGGTGCAGATGATTTGGATATAGAGATAAAGTTAAAGAAATAATTAAAATATTAATGCCATCTGATTTATCTAAATTTTATAGTTGCATGAGAAATATTGAAAATATTTTTTTTAAAGCAATTGGCAATGGCATAGAAGTAGATAATTCATTTGTAGAGAAATTAGCAAGAGAATTTGAAGGAGAGGGTATTAAGTGAAATGCATAAACTCATTCCAGTAGAAAAATTTAAAAGTGAATATTTTGATGTTTGTGATATAGAAGTAGAAAAAACATTAAAGTATAGAATAATAAAATTTAAGGAGAAATATATAAATAGTCTTCAAGATACATATTTACCAAACTATGAATGAACTTTGACTATGAATAAGAACTTGGAGTATTTTAGTGACACCCCTTTTAAAGTAGATGGAGTAGAAGATAAAGTTGTTGAAGTTATAAAGTACAATGTAATTTCTAAAGAAAATGATAAGGAAGTACTTGAGGACTTTTATTCAACAGATGAATTTACAATAGATTTATTAAGGGCAATAGACATAATATTTGAAAATAAAAGAATGAATCTTGGATGAATCTTGGATTATTATATAAAAATGTTTGATGGAAAAGAATTAATTAAGGAATATTACTTTTTTAAATTTGGAGAAGTAATATTCCTATCAAAATTTAAGAACGACAAAGTTAAACTGAAGAAATTAATAGAAAACTTTAATAAAAAACTAGGGTTTGAATTTTATGATGATAATGGTGGAGCAAATTTTAAGATTAAGGTAAAAAATAATACAGATAGAAATTTTAAAATTAAGTATGACACTTTTTGTGAACATAAGGAAACAGATTTTTTAGTTTGTATTAATTTGATTACATCTAAAGATGGTTATTTATTAAGTAAATTTAGTGAAGAATTAATTCCTTTTCTTGAAAATAAGGATGATATTGAAAAAATAAAAGGTATTATAATTTATGCAAAATTTATGGAAAATAAATTATTAAATAGTTTACCTTCAGTTGATATTGAAAACTCTATAGTTGATTTTTTTAGTTCTAAGGATTTACCATTGATATCTTCAAACTCTAATAATATTTATAATTTAGTTTTTGAAATTGATGCTAATAAGCAATCCAATGTAGAATTAGAAAATTTAATATTTTAGATTTTCTAATTTTTTTAAAGGAGATATTGAAATTATGAATAAAATAAATTTTATTATTGATACAAATTTAATAAGTAATAAGGAAATAAGGTTTTTATTTTCAAAAGATTTAGAAGACACTTTATTAATTCCACAATTAGTAGATATTGAAATTAAGCATAAAGAAAAATTAAATGAGCTAAGCAAGTATTTTTTTAGAACAAAATACATGCAAGATAGTTATAATGATAAAATTGCTAAGAATATTTTTGATAAAATTTATAAAAGCAGTAATGCAAAAAAGTCAGAAATTAAATCAAAGGACTTACTTCTTGTTTTAGATATTTTTAAGCAGATAAATTTAAAATCTCATAATAATATCTTTGTAATATTAACAGCAGATAAAGCATTATATGGTTTTCTTGAGGGTATTTTTGAAAATAATCCTTTTGTTAATATTTATGAAATCAACTCTAATTTTTTTCAAGAAACTGATAAAAATGATCTATTGAATGAAATAGAAAAGCTTAGAAAATTAAAAATATTTTCAGATAATTTAGAAGTTAGTGCTTTCAAAGATGAAGATTTTCATTATTATGACAGTCCTTGTGAAATAGACTCTGAATGTGTTAGTTGTAATTATTATATGGAAAAAGAGCTATATGAATCACAAGGACAGTATGATTATAAGAATTTGGAATTATATATTAAAAAATATTTTGAGTTGAACAAACTTAATAATTATAAAATTGATGAAAATATAACTTATACTATTAATACTATATATAAATGAGTTTCTAACTTTCAAATGGTAGAAGGAATCAGTAATGAAAAAATATATAAATGTATTATTTATGTATTAACTAATTTGAAAATATTTATTGATAAGGAATTATTATGCAGTAAGAACTTTATAACAATTGTAAATGAAAGTGAAGATAATTATTGTGTTTTAGAAAATATGGATATTGAAGATTTCTATTTTAAAATAGTTTCCAGTAAGGATGAATTAATGGAAAATGGCATCCTAGAAAGTATTTTAGATGTAAATAATCACTATATTAAAAATAATTAAAATTAATAATAAATTATTTTAATGTAAGCAATTTTTTATAACAAGTAATTTTATCATAGAATAAAAGATACTCCTATTTGTTGTATGAATATAGTCCTCTATGTATAGAGTTATAATAAAAAAATTCTAATATAATTCTATATAGAAGAGGATTTTTTATATGGCAAATTTTAAAGGAAATAAATCTAATATGGTATCTTTGGAAACTAAAATAGAAGTTGCAAAGGACTGAGCAGTTAATCAACAAAGTTGAAAGAAATTAGCAAAAAAACATAATATTTCATATTCTGCTGCAAGAAAATGAACTTTAGGCTATGAGGAGTATGGAATTGAATATCTAAAGAAAATTTCTTCAAGAAAGGAACAAACCGCAGGAATTAAAAAAATTGATATAGAGTTAAAAAATAACACATTTAGAAAAGAGATTTTGGAACTTAAAAAGAAAATAAACTTTTGGAAATGGAGAATGAGATACTAAAAAAGTTCAATCAATTCCTGGAGGATTCAGAAAAAAACAACAATTAAAGTATAACTATATTGAGAAAAATAAATCTGATTGATCAATTATTTTTTTATGTAAAGCATTTAAAACAACACAATCAAGTTATTACAGATGAGTAAAAAAAGAAAAGCCCTCATTTAATTATAAGTTTGATGAGGTTTTAGTCGATTATATTTTAGAGATATTTAATTATTATAATCATATTTATGGTTATCCTAGAATCAATATAATTTTAAAGCGCTTTTATAATATCAATTTTTTAAATAAATTAGTTTATAAATATATGAAACTTTTGGGATTGAGATCAAATATTAGAATAAAGAGAAATATAAAACCAAAAGAAATTAAAGTTAGAAATTCTAAATACCCTAATATTGTTAATAGGCAATGAAATAGTTTTGATAAAGGTGAATTATTTGTAACGGATGTTACATATTTGCCTTATGGTTATAATAAGTTTGCATATTTGAGTATTATGAATGATGTTAATACTGGCTTTATAGTTGGATATGATATATCTATGAGAAATGATAATAAAATTTATTTTAGAACTTTGAAAATGGCTGAAGGCTATATGCTAAAAAATAAAAACTTAATAATTCACTCAGATAATGGCTTTCAATATACATCAATTTTTAGTCAGATGTATTGTAAGATAAATAAAATCTCTATATCTTTAAGTAGACCTGGAAACTCACTAGATAATGCTGCTTGTGAAACTTTTTTCTCTTCTTTAAAAAAAGAGTGATATCAAAAGAACTTGAGCTCTTTTCAAGAACTTTTGGAGTACATTCAATTTTATAATTTTAAAAGAATAATGGTAAAGCATGAAAAAACACCATGAGAAACATGGTGTTCTAAATAGAATAAAAAAGCTATTCTATACTTGACATAATATGCTTAGTTATTAGCCTCACTTTTTTTATCTAGGAGGTATAATAAATAGGAAATAAAAAAGGGAAGTGAATTTATTTATTGGACAATCACTGTTAAGTATAATTTTATTTGGAAATTAAGATTCAGAAGTTATTTCAAGAAAACAAGCAAAAAGAAAAGAATAGAGGATCAAAATGCAAAATATCAAAAATAAAAAAAATCTGAAATTAATAAAAAATAGAAAAATTTATAAATAGTCTTTTATTATGTGTTTCTGATGAGATTGGTACAAATAACATTATCGGAATTAAAGGAATAAATGGTATTTTAAAAATTGAATTAATGTAGCAATTTACGGTTTAAATGCACCAAATGTAGCTGAAGAAATTTGAAATAGACTTAATATACAAAAAAATATAAAAATTAAGGATTTAGATAATCAAATTATTAAAACAACAGCAAGCAATTTTATTCAAAAAAATTAAATTAGAAAAATTAAAAAAAATATTGGAAAAGGGTAAAAATGAAAACAAATGAAAACAAAATAATATTTATGAATCCTCAAAATAAAATTGAACACACAATAGATATTAGTAAAAAAAATACATATATATACGGTGGAAATGGTGTTGGAAAAACAACATTTTCAAGAGAAGCAGAAATAAAAGTTAATGAATCAAAAGTATTTAATGTTGATTTTATAAATAAAAATTTATTTATCGTAGATAAAGATGGAATTAAAGATGATTCTAATACTAAAGATTCTTTAACAAAATTGCTTATTGATGAACATGAAATTAAAATTAAAAAACAACTAATAAAATTAGAGGAAAAATTTAAAAAAAATAAAGAAAGAATAAATCAAATAAATTCTAGTTTGAATAAAATTTTTCAGAAAAATAAATATTACCAAAATGTAGAAATATTATATTCAGATATTGAAAATAATTATAGTTTTTCTTATGATTTTGATAAAACAGATGAAGAAAATTTTAATAGTATAAAAATAGAAGCTTTCTTAAAAACTAAAATTGAAACAGATGAAGAATTAGAAATAATTATTAGGAGCATCAATGAACAAGCAAATATTCAAATAGCTTTAAAATTTATAAAAGATAATAAAATTTTAAACAAAATTATTAATGAAGATATTGATTTACTTAATAATGAAATTAAGAATAAAAATTCATCTTATTTAGAAAATTTAAATAAAATGAAAGAAGCAGAAAATTGTTTTTTTAGAACTAATGATAAAGAAAAATATAAAAATTGAATTAGAGATGGATTATTATTACATGAGAGTGTTAATAATTGTCTTTTTTGTGAAAATAAAAATATTGATAATCAAAAAGAAAACTGAAAAAATAAATTAGAAATGCAGATTTTGCAAAATAAAAGTGATTTATTGGAAGTAACTAATGAAATAATTAATGGCTGTAATGAATTTTTAAAAACTGATATTTATACTCAATATTTTCCACTAATTACAGAAAGTTTAAAAAAAATTAAAGATGATATAGATATTTTTAAAAATAAAATTACAGAAAATGAGGAAATTATTTATCAAGATATAAAAATAAAAAGAGATATTTTATTAGATTTTATAGAAGATAAGCTTATTGAAGTTAGAAATTATATTTTGAATAAAAATTTAAATGAATATTATTCTCCAACTATAATTGAAAATGAAATGAATTTACTTAAAACTAAATGAGAATTTCAATTAGAACAAGAATATGATATTTATAAAAAAAACTTGCAGGAAAAATTAAATTTTCTTTTAAAATCTTTTGGTTGTGATAGAGAAATGAAAATAGTAATTGATAAAAAATCTTCTCAAAGAAAAATAAGTCTAAAAATGTTGGATGAAAGCAAATTAAATACTCTAAGTGAAGGACAAAAGCATAAATTAGCTTTGGCTATATTTTTTGTTAAAATTACTGAATTTTATTCAACAGAAAATAAACTAAAGTATATAATACTTGATGATCCGGTTTCAACATTAGATGTTAATACACAACACGCAATTAGAGATTATTTATTTAATGTTTTAGGATCTTACTATGAGAATATAATAATTTTGACGCATAATTTTAATTATCTTATGTTAATGCTATCAAATCTTCATGAAAATGATGAGGAGAAAAATAATACTAAGTTATTATATTTGGGGTCAAGTAAATGTTTAGATATTAATATTAATGATATATCAAATGATGATATATCATTATTTGTAAAGTCATTTCAAGAAATTACTGATTTAAATGATATATCAATATGAAGATGAATTATTTTTAAAATTTATAGAACAATATTAAATATAAAAATGTCATTAATGGCTTTAAATAGTTTTAAGGATCCTATAGAAGATATAAAAGTAATTTTTTCTAATAATGAAATAAATAAAAATAAAGCTATTGAAATAAATAAAATGATAAGTGAAAATTTTTATAAGTCAAAAATAAAAGTAGAAAAAATAAGAGAAATGTTAAATAATTTAATGCTTTTTTCAGAATTATTAGGATTACCTATAAATTTAGATGATCAAAAAATAGAAGGTGTATTTTTAAATTTAAATATAGAAGATGAAACAATTGATTTTGATAAAATGCAACCAAAAAATTTTAATTTCAAAATTCTTTATGAAGGTCACAAAATTATTGAAGAGGCTAAAAAAACTAAAAAAACTGCATTAAAAAATTATATTTTACATCCTAAAAATCAAATTACTTATTCACTAACTGCATTTTATACTCAAAAAGATTATTAAAATTTATACGTTTTTACTTTTAAATGTAGATAATAAGCGATTATGTCCCAAAATACAAGATTTATCTAATAAATAGATCTTGTATTTTTTCTTTTTCTATCAAAAAAATATCAGTTAGTTGCTTTCTAAGGAGAGTTAATTTTGGGTACTTTAGTAGTTTCAAATTCTTCATTAGATAGTGTTGTTTTAACATTTCCATGTAAACTTTCATCTTCAGCTTGAATAAGATTATAAATGTCATTTCCAATTAGTGGTAATACTTTTTATTTATAGTTTCCATAAACATTATTTTTAACTTTGGCTTAAAGTAAATTGGAGTAAAGCCCTTACAAATAAATCACTTAGTTTTTTTAAAACTAATATTATGACCATTATCAATAATTCTTTCACTTCGATAAGAGAAAACAATATCTTCTTCTTAATCAAATTTTCTAGTACTGATTCTAATTGGTCTAAAGGGATTGAAAAATCTTGATTGTATTCTTGAATAAGAGGGGCTAAATAATTATTTAGATGCTCAATATTTTTTAAATCTAAGGGACTAATTATTTGTGGTCATCTTTTTTTGTAATGTTCCAAAAGTCCTTTCGACTAATGCTTTTTCTTGAGGGACTGAAGTTGTTTTTGTATTTACTCCTAAAGAGTGAAAAAATAAATTACAATTGTGTATTTGAAACACTATCACCAAAGTGATCACACTTATTTTTACTACTCAAGACATTGTGATTATCATTGACATTTAATTTCGGTAAACCCCAATGTTTAAAGGTTTTTTTATAGATATTATAATAACTTTCAGTAGTTTCTTGTTCAGAAAAGGTAACCTAAGTTTACCAGTAGTTTTACTACTGGTTTTTTTAATGAAAGGAAAAAATGAAAAAAACAAAATACAGTAAAGAATTAAAAATAGAGGTTACAAAAAAGTTTAATCAAGGTTATACACCAAAAAAATTAGTAGAAGAATTTAATTTAATTTCTGGAATACAATTAGTTTATTTATGAAATAGAGAATACTCAAATTTGAACTATAATAATACTAACTTTTGTAAGGAGTTTACTATAATGGCAAATAAATTGAAAAAAGATTTTAAAGATAAAAGTATAAAAAATTATGAAAAGAAATAGCTAAATTAAAGAAACAATTAAAGGAGTCAAATGAATTAGTACTACTTTCAAATGCAAGATATGAAATTTTGGAAAAGTCCATTCCTTCTTGCACAGCGGAGATGATCATCAACATGATGAAAATGAGCAAGAGGGATTTAATTCAGATAACAAAGACAAAAATTTATAAGCATTATTCTTTTTGTATAATATACAAATTTGAAGCATTATATGGAATGGGAACTAATAAATTAATTAATTTCTTTTATGTATCTAAACAAGGTTATTCAAAATTTAAAAGAAGATTTGATCTAATATCCCCAATAAAAATTTTCAATGAGAAATTAGCATTACCAAGTTTTCCAATTTTTGAAAGAAAAGTTTTAAAAAATGCTACTTTTTATATTGAACAATACTTCAAAGCCTTTAAAGGCTTTGTTTCAGGAGCTAATATAATCAATAAATGAATTCTGGAAACTTACAATCTAAATATTTCAATTAAAGAAATAAGAAAAATTGAAAGAGAGAATATATTCAAAATGCCTACTTTTCAAAGAAATAAGAGAACTAACTTAGTAATCAATAGGAACAATAATTACATTAGAAAAGATTTAGTTATGAACAATTTTAAAAAGGAAAATGTTATTGGAGTTGATGGAAGCCATATGAAAATAAAAATCAAGGGAGTATTAGAAAATCAAGTTGTCATTTTTGGATACAAC